>LR552224.1:0-11697 GCA_900536415.3 Caenorhabditis sp. 38 MB-2015
ATGGATATTACATATGCGCATAGAAATATCGAGGTGCTATAAATATCAACTCCAAAATATTCAGAGCAGTAAAATCCATATGCAGATCATCAACGGATGGAACATTGTATGTGATATTGTTCCATTTAGAAGAGATAAATGGGATTGGGGTCAGAATTATGTCAAACATCGATTTTTTTTTATTTTTAAAAGTAGAAACGAGGTTTAGTTGCTAGGTGGCTAACGTTTGAAGAAAACAGGTGAATTTTTACCTCAGTTTCAGAAGATTAAAAGCCATAGGATGAAAAACTGGAAAATTTTTTATGTATAGAGACATCAAATGATATTGATCTTTCGCAAAATTTTCAGGAGTATAACAATTTCAAAAAAGTAATTTCTTGCAATGGCAACCGATCAATTATAATCAGTTTTTCAACTGTATTTCATACAATTTTTGAAACAGAACATTATATTTTTGCTGTAAAAAACAAATTTGAAAATTAGAAAATTTCTCTTTGAGGTATATAGGAGCGCAGCTTACTTGCGGTTTCGTCTGCGTCTCTCAAATTGAAATTTGAATTTTTTTATAGCAACAATAAATATTTTGTTTTTTTGAACTTACTTGAAAAATGAACTTATATGTACCTAGTTTTTCTCAAAACTGTAGAATAACTATTATGAAATACCCTAGGCAAATAATTTTTTATTAAATAAAATTGAAGCAGCTGTACAGAATGTTGGGTTAGTTATTTGCCTATCATTAATTAATTAGACTTGGTATTAACTAGATCAAATATTTTTTGGCTACTTAGAAACCGATGCTCTTTTGGAGCTATTCTTTGTTTTTTTTTTTAGAAATTGAAACGTTTCACCCAACTTGTTATTATTTCCCAAAGATGATGTCCACAAAACACGTGTCAGAAAAACTGGAATTATTTTTTTCGTATTTCAGTTTATGCAATTTTTGAAACAGTAATAAAATTTTCAGTTAATATTTTTGCTAGGGCTATTCGACTTCCTTTTTTGAAAAAATTATTCTTTTCGGTAAATGTCAGTTTTAGATCCGGTATTCACCCGATTCAGTTTCTTTGAGGGTCGTTTAATTTCTGGGCTTGTTTAAAATAATAATTATCTACAAGCAGTATTCTCAGACCAAAATCTCCACTGGGCCTATTTTTTTGGCCTATTGTTATTCTTTTCTGATGTTCACTGTCTCCTATGCCGGGTATTTTATGAGCTTGGGATTGTCAAGGTTCGGTATTATCTAGAACCTAATAGATGTTTAATGAGCCCGATAATTTTTTTCACTGATTTCAAGCCCGTTTCTCTCTAGATTACTGTTTTACTGGTAACTTTTTCTCATTCTCACTAGGCAGGAATTGATCCTCTGACCTCCAGTTCTAAAAGCACTCATCTTAACCACTTCACCAAATGGCCACGCAAAGACTATGAATAATTTTGACTTTACCATTTCTTTTTTGATTTCAAAAAAGAAGCGAAACATTTTTTTTATGTCGTGTTCACGTTATCGATCGATAGACTATTGTTAATTTTTTGGTTTTTTTCCTTTTTTATTATTTTTTATTATTTTTGAAAGAAAATTTCTTTTCAGCTTTGAAAGTTTGCAGATCACTGGAACAAAAGTCCACTAAACGTACTAGAGAGAAGATCAATGACATTAGAGAATAAACACTAGACGAAGACTAAATAAATTTACCAAAGAGAAATTTCAAACCTCTCACATCACGTCATGTCAGCGCGATGAAAAACAGCAATTTGCGAGGCTGAGAGAGACGCAGAGAAAAGTACTCCGAGAGAAGTACAACAGTGAAAATTTCCATGGCCGACTGGTTAACGGGCATGTCTTTGAATCGAACGACGGCGCCGATTCCCCCACGCGCCAAAACTTTTTTATTATTTTTCTTTTTTTTTCAAATTACATTTTTTTACAACGTTCTCTTGTCAGATACTAAAAAATACACTCTCACAAATATTTTGAATACATTTTTAAGTTTCGAAAACACATTAAACTGTAATTTGAAAAAAAAAGAAAAATAATAAAAAAGTTTTGGCGCGGGGGGAATCGAACCAGAGCTCGACGCCGTCGTTCGATTCAAAGACATGCCAGTTAACCAGTCGGCCATGGAAATTTTCACTGTTGTACTTCTCTCGGAGAACTTTTCTCTGCGTCTCTCTCAATCTCGTCAATTGCATGCTAACATGACGTGCATGTATATATTTTGAAATAGCAATAAGTAAAATCAAAGCAAGATATATTCAAAAAATCCACTTGTGTCTTCTCAAAAAAAAAACAAGTTTCTTGTAAAACAGAACGTAAAAGTTATATTCAATCACCTTTTTAATTTTCTGGGTACTCATTGCTCAATTTGTACCGACCTCTATTTTTAACCTCATTGAGAAAAATTTTCATTTTTATGTTTCGAAGCAAAAATTGAATATATTTTGTTTTCAAGAACTACATTGATTTGGCGCAAAATTTGTTAGACGAGAATCCAGTTCTTCACAATTTCTTTTCTGTTTTTGTTCAAATGTACCTACATTTTGTATATTTATATACAATTGGAACGTTAGAGGATCTGAATTCAGTACACCATCAACAATGAAAACGAAGCTGTAATTGTTTCTTTTCTTTTGAATTCATATAAATCATGAAACAGTGTTTATTTTATTCATCATTTCCACAATTCATTGAGCTGATTGAAGTATTCCTCCGTGGCATTTGGTTTTGGCGTGATTCGACTTTTATTTCTCATAAACTCAATTTTGAACAGCCATATGTGTCTTCTCAAAAATGCCAGGTTTTTTGTAAAATACAACGTACAAAACATAGCAATAGGGAGAAATGTAAAAATCCTATAAGAAAACAACTTTCCAACTAATTTTTCGAATTCGACACTTGCAGTGCTACAACAATATCCAAAAATCCAACAACGTTTTTGATTGTAATTTCCGTTGACCCAAAAATTGCAGGAACTAGCATGAGGATTGTTACCAGACCACATGGACATAGCAAGCAGAAGAGCATTCCTCGGAGGTACTGTAAAGACCTCTGCTGAGCATCTACAGTATATTTGTGTACAGTACTCACCCACATGACTCGAAGATTCTCTTCGAGTTGAAACCTTGTACTCAATGAATAGATTGTTGGATTCTGCTGCATCGATAAAAGCTTTTTAGAGTTTGAAGAATAAAGATAATTGATCATGGAGAACGACCAGGATGTTAATAAAACAAAATAAAATAACGGAAAAATCACAGAAGTTTGTGAAAATAAAATATGAAGGCTGAAAACTTGGGAAATCAAAGTTGTCAATGGAAGAATCAGGTAGACAATCCAGATACGATGATTCTGCTCATAGTCATTGACAAAATAGGTGGCGAAGATCCTGAAAATTTCGAGCACCTCAAATGGGAAACATATTACTATTTCATGGGATTGGAATATTTTGCAGAAAAATTCGTCAGTTTTAGTTTAGGAGAATTGTCTCACCTTTCAGCAACCAAAGTCGTTCGAAGAGTTATGATGTTCCCATAATACTGCAATCGAACAAAACTAGATAAGAACAATAAAGTTGGGCTAAATTCTGAAAATTGGATATAATTGGATATATTTTCAGAAGAGAGTGTGTTTTTTTTAGAATTTCCTGACATGTATCCTGGATTTATTTTTCACCTAAGACTTTCAGGGAACATTACTGGTCGTATTGTCACAATGTCTATTAAACCTATAAACGGTTGAAAACTAACTATATTTATTCAATTTACAATTTAAAAAATTGTTAACCCGTTTCACAAAATTCTCACGAAAGATAATTCTATAAGTGTTATGATTAGAAAAAAGTAGATAATTCTTGAAATTTTCTGAATGCAAAACAAAATTAATGAACATAACTGTTTCTGACAACAATATCCATCAAAACACTTACTCGCCTTTGTTAATCAAATTGAACCTTATCAGAAGTATATAGCATCTTCCCAAATACCCTAAAAACAACCAGATAATCGCATAATTGAATAATATACAAAAATTCCGATGAAAAAGTGCTATTGAATTAACGATGAATAATAAATATGAGCATAATATAATTGATAGTGCTAGAAATGGAATCTCGACATAATCTAGAACTGTTAGATCCATGTTCAGATCATTAACCGATGGAATACTGTAGGTGATACCGTACCATTGAGATGTGATGAATGGGACCGGTGTCCAAATTATATCAAACATCAAAGGGTATTTATTGGGAGACAAAGAATGTTCTGTTGATATGAAAGTGACTAGAAACAGGTGAATTTTTTCTGGAACATCAATATGAAAAAATACTGTTACTGGATGATGTCATTGAAATTACGGGATATTACAAATAACAAAAATGACAACGCTGACATTTGAAAAATAAAAGAATAATTGCCGGTTTCATCGAAAAAAAAATGGTGCTCAATTTTTGATAGCAAAATTGAAAAATACACTTTAAAGTTAGAGAACATTTGAAGTATTCCTTGTTAAACTTGCTCTTTTCTTGTTTTTTTTTGCAGCTGACAAGGAATGATACCCAAAGTTCCCCCCTGAGAATTTTTCTAACTATGTGGAAGTTGTAGCATCTGGTGAGGCAAGAAATACTACGAGGGAATACTACTTCTCTTCTTATTTTACAAATGGCCTCATATTTTTTGAAAAGGCAAGGCTAGGCTATATTTTAAAATGTATATATACGTAACTTTTTACGTAATAAAAGATAGGCTAGGTCTCGTTGCTGTCATTTCACTCAGGGTTATAATAAATCAACAAAATAGGTCATTTTTCCACTTTTTCATAGGCTCAAATTATGCTTCATGCAACGGCTTAAAATTTATAAAAAACTAGAGCAATTTCTCTGTAAAATGGTTTTTTAACCAACGGAATTCGTCAAGTTTCAGCTGAGATACGATTTTTCGAAAAACACATTTTTTTAAACAAAAAAAGGTGTTTCACCCCAAATATCTCGAGTACAAAATTTTTACTTACAAATTCCCCTCGTAGTATTTCCTGCCTCACCAGATGCTACAACTTCCACATAGTTAGAAAAATTCTCAGGGGGGAATTTTGGGTATCATTCCTTGTCAGCTGCAAAAAAACAAGAAAAGAGCAAGTTTAACAAGGAATACTTCAAATGTTCACTAATTTTAAAGTGCATTTTTCAATGTTACTATCAAAAATTGAGCACCATTTTTTTTCGATGAAACCGGCAATTATTCTTCTATTTTTCAAATGTCAGCGTTGTCATTTTTGTTATTTGCAATATCCCGTGATTTCAATGACATCATCCAGTAACAGTATTTTTTCATATTGATGTTCCAGAAAAAATTCACCTGTTTCTAGTCACTTTTGTTGCACTCTGCAATAGTAGTGCATAAATAACGTGACCTTGTCGGCCACTAATACTGCCACGTCATATCAGATCAATTAGACGCCTATTTAAGAAGCACGACAGAAGCCAGTATTGAGCTATTCCTCTCTCACATCTCTCTATAATAAAGTCTTACTAATACCATTGTGTTCTATTAATGTTACACGCCTTAAAGCTGTAACAACTTTCATATCAGCAGAACATTCTTTGTCTCCCAATAACGGAATTCGTCAAGTTTCAGCTGAGATACGATTTTTCGAAAAACACATATTTTTTTAACAAAAAAAGGTGTTTCACCCCAAATATCTCGAGTACAAAATTTTTACTTACAAATTCCCCTCGAAGTATTTCCTGCCTCACCAGATGCTACAACTTCCACATAGTTAGAAAAATTCTCAGGGGGAAACTTTGGGGATCATTCCTTGTGAGCTCAGTTGGAACAAAAATATTATTCTGCTAAAAAAATCGGGAAGTTGGATAATCGTTGATTCTGAGAGTATCAATTGAGCACGTTGAGTCAGCTTAATATGTAGAACATGAAAGAGGATATAAGGAAAGGGAAGTCCAAATTATTATCAACAGACACTTGTCGAGTTGTGATGTAATTTTTTTTTTTTTTTGAATGAGGCTGTAAAAATCAGATTTTTGAAACAGTAAAAATCTGAAAAGAAAATGAAAAACCGTACCACTAAGAAGTCAAAAATTGAATCCCTAATGTCCAAATTTCACAGTGCCCTTAGCAATGTAGGTAAAACAATTTACAGACTGTTCTGAGGAAGAATCCGCGGATAGTTTTACCTGTGAGTTTATGAGAATTTTGAAGCAGTAATTTTTCTTTCATCACTTCCACGATTTATTGAGCTGATTAAAATATTCATCAGTTTCATTATTTGGTTGTTGCGAGATTCTGCTTCCTTTTTTCAATATATCCTCTCCAAACAGCCATTTGTGTTTTCTCAAAAACGCTGGGTTTCTGACATATAATAGGGCACAAAACATTGCGATGGGGAGAACCGTAAAAATTCTGAAATCAGAAATTTGGACTCCTTATGTACCACTATTATTTGTTACTTACATCACCACTGCTAAGTCTAAGAATCTAACAACAAATTTCAATGTTATTTCAGTCCAGCCTAACACCGAAGGAGCAATCATCAAAACAGGAGCAAAACTGCACGGACCTATCAAACAGAACAGCATTCCTCGGAGGTACTATAATAACATTTTTCAACGTATTCAAAAGAAACAATACTCACCCACATAACCCGTAGATTTTCCTCAATTTGGAATTTTTTGCTCAATGTATATAAAGTAGGGTTTTGTCGCATGGACAAGAGTTTTTTGAAGTTTGAAGAATAGAGATAACTGATGATGAAGAATGATAATGCGGTAATCAAGACAAAATAGGCGAGTGGAAGGATCAATGGGGGATTCAGAAATAAGATAGAAAAGCTGAAGACCTGGGTGATGAGGGTGGTCAATGGGAGGATCAGGTAGACAATCCAAGTACGTTGATTCTTCTCATAGTCATTGACAAAGTGGGTGGCAAACATTCTGGAAGAAAAAATACTGGAGAAAGCATTTCTAAAAAAATTGGGATTTTTTTTTCACTGTTTCATGATATTTTAAAAATGTCTGTGAACAGATGAAGTTGCTGACGTAGTGAAAAAACGATGTTCAAAGTTGATAATAATATTTTCATGTTCAAACATGTTTTGAGCATCCAATCTCAACTCAGACAGGTTTTCAATGGAACGATTTTTCTTATACATATTTCGTTCAATGTTTCAAAAACCATCATTTTCAGAGATTTTCAGCGTTTCTGTGTTAAATAATTATTTATTCAGATGTGCTGATACACAATAAATTGCATAATTAGTTTTTGCGCAATCAGAAATCAAACTTAGAAATTCCAGATATATGACCTGAAAATTTTAAAGACAAAATGGGTATTATTTATGTGACATAAAAAATCATATTCAAACATGGTATAATGATTTTTAACTTTGAAAATCAGTTTTTCATTAGAAACATAAAGGTGAGACATTTATAACCACAACTGTATTTCTTGTGATTCCAATTACAAAGTCCGTTGAGATTGTAAAATTTCAGACATAATTTGTGAGCAAAATGTGTTCTCAAAAAGTTGCTCTTACCTTTCAACGACTAGTGTGGTTCGAATAGTAATGATATTCCCAAAATACTCCATCCGAAACAAGCTGAATAAAAACAATAAAGTCGAGTTAAAATCTAAAATTCCAGTCCATATTCCCGTTTTTTAATTTATTTTTTTTCTAAATTACCAACCTTCTTGTATAAATTTTAACCGGATTAAAATAATATACAACCTTCCGAGATATCCTAAACATGTCCAAATGGCTATGTATTTCAGTAAAATATGAATATTTCTGTGAAAAAGTGCTATTGAATTGACGACGGATAATAAATATGCGCATAGAATGAAAGATAGTGTTAGAAATGGCAACTCGAATGAGTCTAGAACGGTTAGACCCATTTGAAGATTATCAACTGATGGGATACTGTAGGTGATACCGTACCATTGAGAACTGATAAATGGGCATGGGGTCCAGAGAATATCAAACATTTGGAAAGTGTTTTGCTGAAAACAAAATAAGTTCCAAAAACAAGCAGGTGAATTGTATATAGGAGATTACTCACAAAAAATGTCACCAAATGCGTAAGAATTGTGATATTTAGTTTCATCTGAATAAGAAGAGCACAACAAAAAAATTCATAATTGTATGTTTTGAGGATTAGATAATAATTGGTATTTTTGATATGAGAGATGAGTATATGTTTTATGTATGCCTAAAAAATTTGGAATCACAAACTTCATTTTGAGCATGATAATTTTAAGAGCGAACATAATCTCGAGTGTAAAAAGCAGGTAGTATGATGAAAAGAGGAGACGCAGACTTTCTCTGACCAGCGAGTGTAATTTCCTCTTTCTTCTCTGGGTCTCCTCTTTTCATCATACTACCTGCTTTTTACACTCGAGATTATGTTCGCTCTTAAAAGTATCATGCTCAAAATGATGGTTGTGACTTCAAATTTTTTGGGCATACATAAAAAAACACAGAGAATCGAATGGTGAAGAGAACATAATCAAGTTTTAATTAGGGAACAACCCCTTTAAACGCATAAAAAAGTTCACACTACATTGACATTCATTGTTCTGCCAATTTCATGAGCTTTTTGAAACAGTACTTTTTTTGCATCAATGTCACTAAAATGATTAAATTACTTATTCATTACCTCGAAACTTTTTCTTTCAGTAACTCTAAAAAATACACGGTATTGATATTCATCGTTTTACCGAATTTCATGAGAATTTTGAAACAGTAATTTTGAGAAACCGTATTCTTTCAACATTTCTCATCGCTGCCATGATTTCTTAAACTGGTTAAAGTATTCCTTTGTATTATCCACTTTCTTTGGAGCTACTCTGTTTCCTTCTTTCAGTTTAGTTTTTCATAAAAACTTCTCATTTTCTATCAGGTTTACGGAACAATCATTCTCAAATCGCTATTGAGATTCATTGTGACATTTGATTTCATGAAATTTTTGAAACTGCAGTTCTTATTATTCATCACTGCCACAATTTGTTGCAGTATATTTTCTCCAAAAATCACCTCTGTTGCTGTTTTACCATATTGAAAAACACAAAAAATGTCAGTTGGAAACCCGGTAACGCCTAAAATAAAAAATTCACTTCTAATGTTTCCTCCGACAATAATTTTCTGCGTTTTCTATAAGAATTTCGGGAGCAATTTCATAAACAACCTGTATTGGCATTCATTGTCTCATCAGAATTCATGAGAATTTTGAAACAGTAGTTAGTTTTTAATTTTGTTTTGTTTATCGCTGCCTAAAACAAGTTTACCATTTTATATTTCTTCCAATTTTACTTGTAAGCCTTCTGAAACAGCGAATTATCATAATTCTCATTCATCACATCCATGATTTATTAAACTGATTAAAATACTCATTCGTCTCATTCACTGGTTGTTGCGAGATTCGGCTTCCTTTCTTCAACAAAGCTTCTCCAAGTAACCACTTATGTTTTCTCAAGAATGCCGGATTTCTAACATGATATAAAGCATACAACATTCCAATTGGAAGAAATGTGCACAATCTGAAAATTTTTTTTCAGTTTCTCGAAAACTCCTGTATAACTTACAGTACTGCTGATATATCTATATATCGCACAACAGCTTTAATTGTAATTTCCGTTAAACCAAAAATTGTTGGAGCTAACACAAACATTGTCATTAGACCACAAGAGCAAAGAAAGATAAAGAACACTCCTCGAAGGTACTGTAAAGTATATCCTTGTTATGTACAGTACACCGCTGGTACTCACCCACATAATTTGTAGATTTTCTTCGAGTTGAAATTTCTTGCTCAATGTATACATTATTGGATTTTTCTTCAGATGCTCGAATTTCTTGGAGTTTGAAGAGTAAAGATAATTGAGCACGAAAAATGACCATGTCGTTATTGTGATAAAATAGGCAAGTGGAAAAATTAATGGTGTTTCACAAAATAATACGGGTAGGGTGAAAATTTGGGCGATAATGGTGGTTAAAGGGAGGACGATGTAGATTATCCAGACACGATGATTTTTCTCATAATCAGAAACGAAGTAGGTGGCGAAGATTCTGAAGAATTTACTTCCATAGGAAACAATGTTAGTGACTTCAAAAGTCACATCAAGTCATTATAGGAGACAGTGAAACAGTAAATTTTGAAGACTGCAGTTCTTACCTTTCCGCAACCAGAGTCGATTGCATAGTGATAGTATTCCCATAATACTCCAGTCTCAATAAACTAGATATCAATAACAATATCGGGCTGAAACCTGAAATCCAGTTTCAATTTCTCAACCACTCCCCATGGTACACTAACCTTCCTCAATGTACTTCGCCCGAATCAATAAAAAATAACATCTTCCCAAATATCCTAAAGTTACCCATATTGCTTCATATTTTAATATAGTATAAATATTCCGATGGAAAAGTGATATCGATTGAATTATATAAAGTATATAAGAACAGATAATCACTGCTAATGGCATAAACAAAACTTCATTAAAGTTCATAAAAGAGAGATCCACGTCGAGATTATCAACTGATGGAATACTGTATGTGATATTGTTCCATTGAGAAAAAATAAATGGGACCGGTGTCCAAACAATTTCAAACATTAATTTTTAACTAGAGAATCTGGTTTCTCTTGCCGAGAAAAAAGAGTTTCATAAACAAACAGGTGAATTTTGATAGAAAATGATATTTTTTTGTCTTTTGAATGGTTTTTCATTTGCGCAATAGCAACAAGGGCTGGTTCATCGTCCAGATTACAAGTTTCCAGTTCAAGAAAAAACAATATTTATAAGGATCATGTTTTTAATTGTTCTAATCTATGCCTAGAAATTGAAAATGGAAAAGCTTATTTATTTATGTGATGTAAATTTTGTGATCCAGATGCTCATGAAGTTGCCACGATCAATGAAAAATACAGCGATAAGAGTGTACGAGACGCAGAAATCAAACAATCTTTCTATTTTTCCGTTCGATCTCATGAAATTTATGAAACAGTAAATGTTTTTCATTGTTTTCTTCACATCCATGATTTATTAAATTGATTAAAATACTCATTTGTCTCATCCATTGGCTTTTGAGCAACTTTGTTTCTCTTCTTCAAAAATACCTCTCCGACAACCATTCATGTTTTCTCAAAAATGCCTGGTTTCTAACATGATATAAGGCATAAAACATGCAAATAGGAACAAACGTGCAAAGTCTGAAAATATTTGCAGAAATGAAGATTATCCAGACACGATGGTTTTTCTCATAGTCGTGGACGAAGTAGGTGGCAAAGATTCTGAAAAATAAGGAAGAGTGGCAATAACTTGAAGAAACACATAATGTCATACTAATAGGTAGTGAAATAGTGAGTTTTGAAAATCACAGATGATGAGAATTTGATGTCGTGCTCAAAAAAAGAAAGCTAAAACCTTCATTATTGCTGAACATTTTTGCAACACAAAACAACTGAGAAGAAAATTAAGAAACGTAAAATTTCTTCATTATTTGTTAAGTAAATTTTTGCGATATATTTTTTTGAGTTAAAAAAAAATTAATGTTTGTCTTTTACACTCACGTCATGTCAGCATGGAATTGACGAGATTGAGAGAGACGCAGAGAAACGTTCTCCGAGAGAAGTACAACAGTGAAAATTTCCATGGCCGACTGGTTAACGGGCGTGTCTTTGAATCGAACGACGGCGC
>LR552231.1:0-116523 GCA_900536415.3 Caenorhabditis sp. 38 MB-2015
TAAGTAAAACGGGGAAACTAAATTAATTGGGATTTCAAACGCCCTCCTATTGGACGATGCTGCAACCTCGCTCTACCACACAACGGTCCAAAGGCGCACACATTTAACGCCTTCTCGTCTCTCGTCGCGACATCGTCTACCGTACGCTATCTCTTTGGGATTTCTAATTTGTCTTTTTATCCTGTCTGATCTTATCCTAAAAATTATTACCTTTTACTTTTACCCTTTTGTTGAAAAAAAACCGGTAAACCGGCGTGTCTAAACCGACACTGGTGTAAACCGGAGATTTGGCCAGCAACCCAAACCTCCGTGTCCAACAAACAACAATCACTGAACCAGGTGCTTCTAGGTTTTATTAACCTTCGGGTCAAACAACCCGATGGTTTTATATTTTAACCCCTTTTTCTATTCGACAATAAACACATTGTTATGGAACCAGATTGTTATTAGGTCAAAATGAAGCTGAATAAGGCTAAAAAACTACCACTGAACCAAACCTACATTTACCACGCTGCGGATTCCTTTGGGAAACCGATGCATTCGCAACATGTTATATATCAACGATAGCTGGCAGTTCGGTGGGGATCATCGGTGGTGGGGTGACTGTCGCTGGAATAGTGATGTTCCCACCGTTGGCTATCAGTGCATCAATTGTTGGAGTAGCCGCCGGTATGTCGACCATCGCTGGTAAAGTTATCAAAATGAAATATCGAAACGAAACAATGAAACAATTACGAGGATATATCAGAAGAGATCGTGAACTGCTTCAAAGGTTATATGAGAGCTACAGCGACTTAATTGGTTTGCTACAGAGCGATCCGGAATGTGAAAAATATGATCAACCACTTGAAATCAGCGATCAACTTCCAAGTTTATGTGATGTATCGAGTGAAAAAAATCAACCTTCAATTCTTTCGAGCGCCGAAGAATTCAAAAAACAATTGAAATATGTTCTTCAAGTTATCACTGAAATTGTAGGACTATCCGATAACGAGGTAACTTTGATTGTTTCATCATCCATTTTCCTCTTTTTTCCAGAACTTCAAAGCCAATCCAAATCTTGTAGAAGAAATCAGAAAACTCATCGCAATTCTGGATAATAGTCTGAAGGAGATAGAATGTTCATTTTTGTCCTGTTTTTCCTCAGGAAATCTGTGTTTTAATAATGATAGTTCGTTAGTCTGATTAGATATATTTGATTTTTGATTTTTATGTTATTACAGGAAAAGAAAAATGAAGTTTTATATGACGAATAACAGATAAGGGTTAATTTTGTTAGGCACACAAAGATAACTTTTTATTTATTTATTTATTTATTCAATACGTGTTTGCCACGTGAAGTTTAACATAACATAATAATGAGAAATGATATTAAAAAAAAACATCGAGAAACAATGAGGTATAATTGGGGAAAAATGTGGGCGAAAAAAAGTTTGGAATAGCCAGGATCTCAACTTAAACCCAGGGTTTTCATGCGCGATATTGAATAATAGTATACGATCAACCAAATATAACGGAATAGAATGAAATTAAAGAGAACATGTTCTATGAACGAAAAAGTTCTTTTTGTTTGAAATGTTGAAAAAATTCCGTGCCATTCGATTTTTGGCGGAAAACAAGTTAAAGGGCGACTGCGTTATCACTACAAGTTTTGCTCATTCTTTTCATTTCAGTTTTGTGATTACCGATCCGTATGAGAAAAAAATCCAGATTTGAATATACGCGTTAGTAAGAAAGGGAAAACAAAAAACCCCGCGGAGCTATCACTGCGAGCAAGCGTGCTCTATCGCACACATTTCTTTTCGAAAAAAAAACAAGAAAAAAGCCTTGTCTGCGTACACACAACCAGAACATTAAAACACACGCAACAATGCACAGCTCTTTCAGAAGAGAAAGTGCAGTCGACCTTTGAAACTCTGTTGTAGTTCGCTAACGTAAAAAATCAATATCATCACGTTGTTCAGCAAGTCCGAAAACCCCTCTTTCCAGATTCACGCATTAATTAAAACTTTATTGGTTCTAAGGTAAATCATTGTTCCCAATTATTTCCACTTGACTCGCACGAAGTTCATTATCAGCTGCGTTGATCGCAAATAAATCTCTCTCAAGTGTCGTAATTATTCCTCGAATCTCTTCAGCGAGCGGCGACTTCTTCTTCTTGATATCCTGGAATATATATATATATATATTTAAAATCAGCAGGTAAAACTACCCACACTTACCATCAAACACTTGATCAGAATCAAGACATCAATAATGACAACAATAACAGTTATGGCGTGAATCACACTAGCCATTGTGCTTCCAAGTTGTCCGGCTGTTGGAAGCACCAAAGAAACAGTAGCTACACGTAAGATAGTGATAACTACTCCACAAAAACCAAGGATAACTGTGACGGTTTCTTTTTCACGGTGCAGATGTTGTTCGTTATTGACTATTCTGCTGATCAGATGATATAATTCAGTATAGCTTTCACATAATCGTCGCAATCGTTTTAGATCTTCCTCAAGGTATTCTCGAAACTGTCTCACTTTGTGTTTTGTATCCTTCCATTTTATAAACTGAGTAATTGGAATAAACACCCCGGCAGCGATGCTGTGTAATCGACGCGCTGATCATCAAAGAAGCTGAACACAGGATACCAATAATAACTGCGATGCCACTCAATATCCCGATCAAACTTCCATATCCTGTGAGAATTGAGCAGTTCCAGTTACAAACATCGAGCTGTTTACAAATATTTCTTAAATTCGGAATCATACTCTCCCGATAGCCCATAAATCTATTGAGATCATTTTGAGATGTATTATTAGTGTTGTTTCCGACTTGCATAAAGGCAAAGTTACAATATTTTCAAATAAATTTGGCCGCACCAAGATAGAAGGCACATTTACCCCTAAACTGATAGGCGCATAGACGCGCTGAGTTTTTCGATTCATTTTTTCATGTGGGTGGAGTCGTACTTGCTCTGCACTTACAATAGCGTTCGTCATCACAACTCGGTACGCTGTGTCAGCCCAATGGAAAAATGACAGAGATGGGAGTGAAGAGAGGCAGAGAAAAAAAGTTCTCTATGGAGCAAACTTGACCCATTGACTCTCGTTTTTTTCTTCGAAAACCGGGAAGGTCATTCAAACGAGCAACCGACATTTAACGCGTTTCGCTGCATGCTATGTTTTGGCGGCTGTCAGTTTGATCCTAATTTTTGCGCGGTTGAGCACAAATGAGTCTGGACAGCCGTTGTAAGCAGAGCCTGGATCGGCCTTTTCCAATCGAACAACAGGCTTGGTTTGCAAAAAATTACCCTATCAATCGAAAAATTCGTATTTCTCTCCTTATAACCAGCCGTTCTTCAATGTGTATGCATCCCCCCCCCTCTCTCTCTCGATGTGAGACGCAGACATGAGCAGACAAGTGTTGTGTCCACCTCTTTTTTGTGTATCGATTTTTTCCTGGTTTTTTTAGGCAAGCGTCGGTCACTAAGGTTAGCACCAATCACATGTTGTGTGTTTTTCCCTTTTTTGTGCGGAAAAAGGTAAATTTCGCTGTTTTCGTTTATTTTTTGATTGACATGGCTATTTTTTTTTTCATCGCAGGAAAAAAATTTATATTTAATTTTCTCCTCGACTTTTTTGAGACGGTGTTTGCACACAATTGCGCGAAATTCAAAATTGTCGTTTTTTTGGTATCTTTTCAAGTTTGAGCATTATTCTAGGAAGTTAATGAGACTAGTAAAATATAGAAAAACAATTTGTTTTTATTTTTTGAAATTCATTAACTTGTTTGTTTGGTTTTAAATTTTTTGGTGAAAAAAATTAGGTTTCCAATTGACTGGGTGTCTTTAAGGACAATTTGACCATAATTTTTTTAAGGATTTTATTTTTTAATTTTTCAGGGCAAATATTATTAAGTCCTTACTTCATCTAAGAATATTTTTTATTCATTTTCTGAGGCCCCTTATATCATCTAATAACATTGTGAAAAAATTATATATTTTATATCCTATTTCATGTTCTACAATCATTTTTATTTTCGAATTTTTCATAGAAATCTTGCCCCTCGACTTGTCTAAACTTTCACTTCTGGTCAAAAATAAATTTGTTTACAATTATTTATGTTTCGCTTCGTTTATAAAAAGCCATGACCGATCGAAAAAATACTTATAATTTTCGGTTCTTTCGAAAAACTCCGGCCTAACTTGTCAACCTTTTACGTTTATTAAAAAATTCTGTGAAATATACTGTAAAATATAAATAGTATTCAGTTTCTCACAATCAGTGGTCACTCGTTTATTTGTTTTGGTTGATATTTTTTCGCATTTTCCCATAGTTTATGACGCTACCCTATTTTATGACAAGCATTTATTGTTCTACAAAAATCTGATATTTTATCTTTTTTCTTATAATTTTGTACATGATTAAAATGAACATCAACAACCTTTTTTTTCATCGTTTTATAAGTCTACTCTCGATCTAGCACTTGCTGACCTGGTCTCCATGGTTACTGAGGATAAGGTCCCAATCCCAACCTCGCATACATACATGATGATTCGTATTCTGTTTCACCGTTTGTTTATTGATTCATTCGTCATTATTCACACATGCTTGTATTGCTCTTTCATTAAAATTTTATCAGTCAGTCAGTAACATGCCCTCTACCAATTTTTTCTCTGAAAATTTAAATTTGGTTTATTTTTTGTTAAATTCAAACTAAATTATAATAAATTATACGTGTAAAATTACCCCATCAAATTTTTTATTTCATGACTTTATCATTGCGAGAAGCTTATTTTCAGGTGGGAAAACTGAAATTGAACGCGCTCTTTTGCTCTGCTTAAAGGGGTTGTCCGGATCCCCCCAAAAACAAGACAAGAAAACTTGAAAATAATATACTCGCACGTTTGCAATAGAGCACATTTTCACGTTCCATGAAAAAATATTTTCATTTTTTCACGGATCAAACACACAGAGGGTAGTAGAACAGTTTGCCAAAAACTTACAGTTAGCCCAGACAACCATTTAATTTTATTTAAAACTTCTTCTACATTCTAATCCCTCTCCTTCTCCACACTCTTTCGTTCAATAGTCAAAATACAACATTCAAGGAATATTTTTATTCTTCTGATGTTTAGCCAAATTGTTGTGCGGACGCTGGTGCGTCGCGGTTTCTTATGATACCGGATGTCTCGAAGAATTTATTAAAATTCGTTGTTTACTTTTTGAAGCCATAAGTCGCATTTTTACACCTTTACTTGGTAAATAGAATTTGGCAAGTTGCTCTAAAATTGAAAGAGCACATTTTTGTTTGGTGAAACTCTCGTAGGATTTTTACCGAAAGTCTAGTTTTCGAGAAAATTTTATTTTAAACTTAAATTTAGTAAGATTCAACGTACGGTAAACGTTGAAGGTTCAACTTCTAAAGTAAACACGACAAATTTCTTGTAGAAAAACTGAAAGTAGATCAACCGTACCTAATTTCATTTCAAATCCACACTGCACTCTAATCCCTCTCTTTTCACACACTCTCTCTCGTTTTAGTGACCATGTGAAGAATGATTCACCATGTCAAAACACTACATTCAAGAAATATTTCTATCCTCTTGTTATTAATAGTCAGATGATCATGCGAACGCGGCTGCGTTGCGGTCATATCACGATTCACTGTTACCATTATTTGGGGTAAATATCCACCGTAAATAATGTAATATAAGCGCTCCCAACGCGACTGCGAAGCATGAGAATATCTCAGAAACGACAAGAGTTATCAAAAAGCGGTCAATTACAAAATGGAAGATCTTGACATGATCTACAACTTTGTAATTGGCCACTTTTTGACAACTCGTGTGGTTTCCAAGATATTCTCATTCTTCGCAGCCAATTCGGATGCGCTTATATTATATTGTCATTCGAAACCCCTTTCAATTAGTATTTTCACTTCTCTAAAAAAATGTTGCAGTCGTTTTGAAATCGTTCAGACCTGATAGGTTTAATTTTGAACAACACCAAAATCTTGATTGGGGTCCATTTTATTTGATGTTCACACCTTTTTACACTTTCTTGTTAACCATCATGAAACCATCACTATTCCGGCTTGTTATGTAGGCCACTAATGGTCTCCCGATGGCCCATTTCCATCTGGTAGACCAGACTGGGCCTCTCAGAGTTTTAGTTTCAAATGTGCAAATTTTAAATGATTTGAATCATTTCGACCGGGTACACCTTACTATTTCTTGTGAGTCAGATTGTCGATGATTCATCAAAGAAAAGTTATGAAAGAATGCCAACCGACAAGGTTCAAAAATTGGCTGTGCAAAAAACTGACAAAAAATTACCCATTTGCAAACATGCGTGTCTTACTGTAGCCCGCAATTTCAAATTATATTTTTACAACGTAAAAAAGTAAGATACGAATGTTTTTACGTATTACACCAATCCACTTTACACTCTTACAGTATCCAAAAAAATGCACATTCATGTTGACATTTCTATCAATTTGAATACATCTTGGGAATTTCATAATTTTTACTTTACACTGTGCTCCGCCCATTCCCATGCATTCAGTGTCCGTCTCCTTTTTTCTTAGGCAATCTTTTTTTTTTGTTGGTTCCCATGGTTGGCCACAAACATTTGCGTTACTTTTTTGTCCGTTTCGTGCATTTTTTTAACATCGCTTTTTTTTCATACGCTCAATCCAATCTATTCTTTCAGATGGCCTCTGAGGCTGAGTCCATTCAGAATGTCTATTACAATGATCTACTTCTCGAACACATCTTATCATTCGTCCATTCTCCTCAAGACAAAGCACGAGTCAAATTTTCAAGTCGTCGATTGAAGAATTTTTGCGACAAGTTCGAGATGGACATGAAAACATTGACCATTATCAAGTTTAAGGTGGGTTTCAATTAACTGAAAAAGTAAAGCAAAGAAAAACAAAAAAAAATCTCGACACAATGGGGAATCGAACCTACGAATATGATGTATTTGTTTATAAGGCGCGCGTGTTAATCAGTCGGCCATGCTCGCGTTGTACTTCTCTCGGACAATTTTTCTCCGCGTATTTTTCGCTAGTTATAATTTGGAGTTATTTAATGATATATAGGTCATTTTGTAGATCTCAAAACGCTGAAAAAGATGCCGTATTCAGATATTGCGAACAACTTTTGTGAGGTCATGAAATAACGCTCCAAAGTTTGTTATTAAAATCTCAATTTTCTCCTCAAACTTGCAAATTTTTAAGAGAATAGAAGTACCAAAGGGTTCTCCGGTACGAAAAGAACCCCTAGATCGACTTTTTTTGATCAAAAACTGCTCAAAATATTGTGAATAACAGTTTAAAAAATATCTATCAAAATAGATTTACAAAAATATTGGCTCTTTTGATTTTCTTCGAAGACATGTTTCGATCTATTAGACGAAATAGTGAGTAAAAATGAGAGAATCAGACACTCGTAGATCAAAATATCTTTTTTTTTTTCGAAATTGCTCAAAACTATCCAATATTGCTATATTTTTTTCAAGGTTAAGAGCAAGCAATTAGAAAATTAGAGGTTCTTTCAAAATCCCCAAAATATCTCTATTTTGCCAATTTTTTTTCTGCAAAAACTGATTACGGGATCTTTCTCAGAGTGTCAAGATCTATAAAATGATAAATTCGAAAAAAAAAAAAGATTTTTTTGCAGATAAATAACACTGATTTCGTTGAAGTGAAACTCGAAAACCATGTGCAAATTCATCGTCTCAAAAAAATGGGAATGGATGAGAAATGTTTTGGAAGAATCCTTCGCTTCTTACCAAAAGAAGAGATTCCTTTAATCAAACGGGTGATTATCAAGGGCATCATGGGTGGTATTCTCGACACTTACAAGTACTATAAAAGAGTAGGTTCCAAGTATGATTCATATATTTATTGATTTTTATTTTCAGCTTAGTGTTAGCCAAGATTTGGGTGACTTGCTTGATGAATTCGTCGGATTGAAACAACTCGAACTATGTCGTGTGGATTTTGGTTACGGAGAACTTTACAGATTCACCAGTGAGGACTATTTTACATCCAAGTTGTATTTTTTATTAAATTTGTATTTTTCCAGAATGCAAATTCATCCAAAAAGTCAATACATTGATCATTCTGGATAGTGTGATGAAGGCGGGCGATTTATATGTAAGAAATCTGTCTCAAAATCTAGAAGATATATTTTTTAAACATAAATTTTTAGAAACTTATTGGACCAAAGGTCACAAATTTGCATTTAACGGAGAAAATGATTCGTCTGGGTGAATATGCGTACTTGAAACGTGTGGCGCCCACTATCAACAATGTCACAATCTACATTGATGATAAGAATTGGTTAGTTTGAATTAATTTTTTAAGTCCTAATAAGATTTGTTTGTAGGGCTCGTACTGCGGCGGATGAGAGTCGAGAGTGGATTTTGAACAATTGCTATACGATTCCGTGGCATTTGATGTATGAGCTGAAGATAAAGTTTGAGGAGGATCGATTTGTAGCTATTAGACATCGCAAGGATGTGAGTCATAGGGGTTTTTGCGGGCTGTTTTAGACCGTATGCTTAGGCTGTTCTGAGTTATAAACTTGAGCTTATCCGATCGTGGATTTTTGCTCTTTCAGGCCATACAATGGGCTGTTTCGGGCCATGCTCTGGCATCCTGTTGCGGGCCACAAAAAAAGTATTTTGGATCTAATATTTGCAATGTTTCGGGGCATAGATTTGAGCTGTTTTGGACAGTGAACATAGGCTGTTTCGGGCTATGGGATAATGGGACGATGGACTAGGCAACCGTAAATACTGTAATAAATGGACTAGGCAACCGTAAATACTGTAATATAAGCGCACCCAACGCGACTGCGAAGAATGAGAATATCTCAGGAACGACAAGAGTTATCAAGAAGCGGTCAATTACAAAATTGAAAATCTTGACATGATCTACAACTTTGTAATTGCCCACTTTTTGTTAACTCTTGTGGTTTCCGAGATATTCTCTTTCTTCGTAGCCAATCTGTAGGTGGTGTACTGATTTGGACCTTACACTTGTGTTGTTTCAGGTCGCCCTAAAAAAAATACGAGCACAACCTTTGAGCTATCATTCCACCCTAAATAAAATTGAAAAGATTTGGACCTAATTGGACAACTTTTAGATGAAACCATCGGTTTTTTTTCTATTGAAACAAAACGACCAACATTTTTTTGAAAAAATCAACAGTTTTTGATCAAAAATGAGATTTCTATTAAGCCCAGAAATTAAATCAGATTTTATTGGGCTATATTAGATAACCAAATTGACAAACGACTCATCCGATGACCCATCCGATGACCCATCCACAAACAAAATTTTTCATTTTCCAGTTGAAGAAGCTCACTTTCCAAAAATTGGACAGATACGCCGATGAAGACGTCATCTTGAGAACTATCTCGGATTTGCCACATTTGACACAATTGGAAAAGTTGACAATCGATGGATACTACACCACCAGCGAAATGGCAAAATTTGCGGAAGTTTTGAAAGATTGTGTTAATCTCGAGTTTGTGGAGTTGAGGTGAGTCTCTTTTTTTATGAATCAGCATGCACAAGACCAGGAGATCGGTCCCACCATGAACAATTTCAAATTTAAAAAAAATGAAATTAGTTTTTGTCACTCACGGAGACCGAACCCCTAGCCTTGTGCATGCTAGGCTAGCGCTCTACCACTGCTCTATCTCTTTGCTGACAGCCAGTGAGAGAAATTGCAGAGATATTTCACCTGCAACTACGGTTTTTTTTCACAAAATATTTTTTTCAGAATGAGACGATTCACCTTGAACCCAGAGGACTGGAATATGCTCATCGAGCACCTTCCAAAACACCTCCTCTGCGTCAAACTTGATAGCATTGTGGATGACTCGGCGATTGATACGTTGAAGAACAATTTATCAGACTCGCTGTTGAATTTGGAAATCATAGCTCGACAAGATTCATTGTCCTTCACATCTCAGAAAACGGTCTATCAAGGCTTCCCAAAACTTCGCTATTTACGCATCAAATATTTCAAATTCGACGAGGAGAACATTGCACTTCTTGGATTCTCGAGAATCCCTAGAATCGAATACCTCACCGCACATCATGACAACGCGTCGAAACTGGTCAAAGCGATGAGACAACATTATGCAAGTGTCGATCAATCGTATGGACCCGCTTTTGCTAGTCATTGGCATTTGAACAAACGATTCAACGGACAACGTCGACGTCATCGACGCCCCGATTTGCACATGTTCAGAGAGATGATTCTTGCCGATATGTGATATATCATTTTGACTCTCAGGAATATTTCCTCTCTATTTATGTATTCTTGTTAAATGCTTTTCATTGTGCATATCATTTCTTGTTTATTATGGGGCGTCCAAACGTCAAAAAATTTTAAGAAATGTCCGGAAAATCCTGTCCAAATCACTTAAAAAAACTACCATTTGAATTAAAGGGACATAATGATTTTCATTGAGAAAAATTTGCCGGTCTGCTGATAAGTCACGTTTCGCACTTCATAAAAATACAGAAATTCGAAAAATTTGTTGGTCCACTGTAATGTCACGCTTCAAAATGAGCATACGTGTCATTCTAGATATTTTTTGTTGTTTTTCAAAAAAAGTAAACAATCTATCGAATTTTATCAAATGCAAAACGTGACATTGGGGCAGACCGGCAAAAAAATTTTTCAACCAAAATCATTATGTCCCTTTAAATCGAATGGTAGTTTTTTGAAATGATTTGGACAGGATTTTTCGGACTTTTCTTAAAATTTTTTGACGTTTGGACGCCACATTACAAATGAAGGTTTTATTTTATTTATTCAAAAATTATTTATTCAAACTTCCTCTTCTATGATGTTGACTTCATTGTTTCCAGATTGGGTCTGATCCAGAACCTCTTTGAGACCATTTTCCATGGTGGAAATTATACTTTTCAACTCCGCGACTAGTTCCGAATCTGTTATCAGATCCTGAAAAAAATAGAGAGATAGAGAGATAGAGAGAGATAGAGAGAGAGAGAGAGAGATAGAGAGATAGAGAGATAGAGAGAGATAGAGAGATAGAGAGAGAGAGAGAGATAGAGAGATAGAGAGATAGAGAGAGATAGAGAGATAGAGAGATAGAGACCTACCGCAACACATTTGGCTAGAATAATAGCATCAATAGTCATCCCAATCGCTTTGATGGCATAAAGAGAATATTTCAATGATTCTCGAAGTGATTCAGCCTTCAAAACCATGAGCGCAATGATAGCTCCACGTGACAAAGTGACAGAATATCCAATTCTTATAGACAATTTCTGCATATCAATCTCATGTTGAAGGTCTTGTTGAAAACTCTCATTTCCCATGATTCTTCTGATCAAATCAACTAGTTTGCTATCGTTTTTCATCACAATTGCTAACAGTTCACGGTCTTTTTCGAAGTATTCTTTGAACTTGTTCAACTTTTCCTTCCGATTCTTCGACTCGACATATTGACTGGCTGCACTTGTCATCCCTCCAGCTACACCAACAATCGACGCAGCTATCGCCAATGGTGTAAATCTTGCAATCCCATAAATCGTCATCACACTGCTCAATGCTCCGATCGAACTCCCAGCCGCTGTTGATATCAAGCAATTTCTCCTGTATGCTTCAAGTTGAGCACAATCCACGCTGAGCACGCGAATCACATTTCTTCGATAATCCACCCATTCATTAAGACTACTCTGATATAGCCGAGCATAGTTATGCACACTTTCATAGAGTGGTGATGTAGCTAATAGGGATTGGAAGCGTGCCAAATTTGGAGTTCTATTGTCAGCATACATGACCTACCGAAACAGGAACATCACTACCAATATATGAAAAAAAAATAGTGTGGATAAAATGGGCGGTGCAAAAACAATCAACTGATCTGTTGTTTTTTTTCATCAATTGAGAGTGTAAAATATCACATATATAAATCAAGCAAGTATTGCGAAATAATATTGTGTTGAAAGTGACGAATTCTTGATTTTCGGAAGTTTTTTTCAGTCGTGCGAGTTTTTTTGAAGATATTCTATGAAAATATTAATCTAGTGAAAACAAAAAAAGCTTATAAATGAGTTTTGAAACGTATATTGTACGAAGATTTGTATGATCCGCAAAAATCAGAAAAAAAATAACAAAGCTAATGAAACGGTAAGGCCGCCAGACAGCACCACACAAAATATAGCAAGCAGGAGACCCGGAAAATGTCGGTCCCTGGTTTGAGTGAATAGATTCGGTTAACATAGTTTGTCCTGCCTATGATGAACATCCTTTTTTCTATATTTAGTTTTCAGTTAATACTTTTTTGTTTTTTGTTTTTTCATTGTTTACCTGTTCTGATTTTCTGAGTTCATCTTAGTGGAATAAAGTTATTAGCTACTGAAACATATATTCAATTTTTTGAATGATTTGAAACAAAAAAAAATGAGAAAACATATTATCTCTTTTTTTCGTTTTTCCATAGCCAAATTAATTGTCATCGTGTATTTAAACATATGTTCACTGTTCCAATAATCTTGAAACAGGAAAAATTCCTATAATTTTATGAGAAAACTTTTTGGGTGCAAACTAACACAATAAATTGTGAAAAAACAATCCTAACTCTGATATTATACGTTTCAAAATATCAGTGAATATGCATTCGAAATATATGTTTCCTTCTTAACATGATTTACACAACGAAAAAGCAACAAGAATTCTAGGGTCTTGGGCACATTTGGCTTCTAGACCACTTTGGATTCCTAGATTATCTTGAGTTTTATGAAAAAAAAAATTTTAATAACAAATTGTATTCCCTGTTTCAATTATTTGATATATAAAGTGAGTCTCTCTGATTTTACTATTGCGTGAGGTTTGAGCCTTTTTTTTCGAAGTACAATTAGTTGAAAAGTGGGTTCTATCCTAGTATAGGGGTCCCAGAATAATATAAGGATCCAAAACAAAAAAACGTTTTTTTGTTCAAACCCATAGTCGTTCAAAAAATAAAACGAAGATCCCGAGAATCGATCAGGGCTATGGGCCCTTTCAGTAGGGGACTATTTAATTTTTTAGATCACTTTTTCTTTTAAAAAAAATTTGAGAACCCTTATATTATTCTGGGACCCCCATACTAGGATAGAACCGAATTTTTTACTGAAAAGTATGGTTTTCGAGAAAAAAAAACGTTCAAATTTAGAAATTTGAGAACATTCATACGTGGAAAGTTTCCAAAGTTCTTTTTTTCGCTCAAAACTTTCTCGAAAACCAGATTTTCGGTAAAAATCTCTTTTTAAAGACTTTGGTGAATTTTTTTCATTGCCAAAATGATCCGTTTGAATAGAAAATAATTTTCCGCTAAAATATATGAAAATAGTTTTAAGTGAAGTAATATCCCGCGTGCCGCGTGTTGACACTGCATACACTATGACGCACAATTACGACCAAATGGAATCAAACGCGGTAAACAATTATCAAATTTTAGATTCAAAAATAAAAAAAATTTTCTTTTCGTTCAAAGTTGTTTTCGTAAATGAGGTGATACACTCCAATTGAACAAAATAAAAAGTGATTGATTACCTTCAAACATTTTGGTAAACTTGTTTATTGCCAAAATGACCATTTGGGTTGACACACAAAAATACAAAAATATACAGGCTAATTTCTACAATTTTCTCCATCAACAACTTGTATCTTGTTGATTTCATCATTTTCGCACGCTGGGTTCACAACACTTTCCCCATCAGTAACCAATATCGCTTCAAGACCATTTTCGAGATTCCCAACGATATCTCGAATATCCTGAACTGGTTTCGAGTTCCGTTTCAAACCCTGTAAAATGAAGAAATAAACTTGGATACTTCAAACACACAAGGAAACCTCAACGGACTTTGGAAGGAGCCATCTGAAACAGTTTTTCATGCAGTTCAGCCCCTGTATCTAACTTTTGTTGAGCTTTCTACGGAAAGCTGAAAATTTGCTTAAAATTAGGATGTTGAACAGCATAAAAACAGTAAACCCCCCCCCCCCAAAAAAAAATTTTTCCTTATCAAATTCCTACCTTGAAACATTTGATTAGAGTGACAAAATCAATAATGACTCCAAACCCCAAGAGGAACTTGAGCTCATAGGCTAACACTGTCATAGCAATGGCTGATCCAGGTTTTTCATTGACTACGAAATTGCAAATACTTCTACTGAAATCTTGCTCAGCTCGCAAATTTTTTCGAAACAATGTTTCAGATTCGACAGGTTTTTTGATCATATTTGATACCTTCACATGACTTTTGATGACTTCTTGCAACAGTTTTCGATCCGTCTCAACATATTTTTGAAATTTGATCATCTTGTTTGTTTGATTCTTCCATTTTATAAATAAAGCAACAGAATTTGATAATCCCGTGGCTCCGCTAACAATCAAAGCGGCGAGCAACAATTGTGAAGAATAAAAGTAACCAACGATCATTGCTCCACTACTAGCGAATCCAATCGAACTTCCAGCCACCCTTGATAACAAACTGTTTGTTCTATAACCATCTAGTTGTGCACAATCCTTTTTTAGAGCCGATATAATATTTTTCCGATGGTCCGCCCATATATTGACATTGTGTTGATATTTCCGAACATTTGTTTGCAAATTACGCGGAGAAAGGGCGTTTAATGAATTTTCGCAGTGAGCAAGAAGCGGAGTTGTGTGATCGATATACATGGCAAATGTAAATAATGATAATGATAAACTATTTTAGTGCTGGAGGCGGACTTTACTAACTTTAAAATAAGAAACCGTTGCGAAATACTGCTTAGGGCTTCACTCACTAAAATTAGTTTTATGTACACTGATCGCTTATCAGTTAAAAATTAAAAAACAAATAATATGAAGAATATAATCATGTCAGCAACTAACAAGGTTTTGAACTCTGATTAACAAATGAAAATGAGAGTGCAGCAAAACACAAATACCGTACTCATTTATTTAAAGGTACGTGCTGATTTTTCACAAAAACAAATTCTTGTAGCACACCATGCATATCTGATGTAGCGTCCAAACAGCCAAAAAAAAAACCATTGGCTACGCCGTTACAATTAGGTAATTATAAAAATCCACTCGTTCATTTCGATTATTTTTCTCCGTTTTCAAAAAAGGACCCATAAAAACTGCTACGCTCACAAGGGAACCTCTTTAACGTACTTTGAAAGGAGACCTACGTCATCTGGTACAGTTTTTCATGATGATCAACATCCTGTATCTAATTTTCGCTGAACTCCGCAAAGAAAGCTGAAAATTGAGCCCAAAATTTGCGCTGAAAACTCGAAATATCTCTTCTTATTCTTATGTTTTCAGTAGAGTAGAAGTACTAAAGGGTTCTTTGAAATGAAAAAAATGCTGGGAATATTAACTTTTCATGAAAACCCGTTGATATGTTTTTGGTAAAAAAATGAAAATCTCGATTTTCATCTTTCAGCGTGAAGCTGAGCAAAAGTTAGAAGCGGGATATTGATCAGCATAAAAACTGTATCGGATGGCATATATCTCTTTTAAAAGTACCCCTAAAACACAAATACCGTACACATTTAAAGGTACATACTGATCGGTTTTGAATTTTTCGCTATTTGCATAAAGAAAAAACACTTTCTGAACTGAACACAATATTTTTATTGCTCACATCGAAAATACATCGAAAATTGGTTATTATATCATGTAGCATTGTTCTGGTTGTTTTGCATAGTGTCAATGTCATTGTTTCCAGGTGGATCAGCGATTTTCACAGTGAAAAAAAAAGTATTTTTTCTTCAGAAAAAATTAGTTACGGACTTTCCCAAAATAGAAAACATGTTTCTGCAAAAATGGGAGGAGTTTGTCGCGTCTGAAAATGGCAATGGTCCGCACACTAAAAATGCGCGCTTGCCGCACAGTTTTCGGGAGAATATTTTCACAATTTTTAAAAGATTTCGTGATATTATTGGCTAAATATTCACAAACTCGTTGATTTGGTGTGGAAAATGAAGAATATATTCCGATTTATAACCAATACACTGATATCTTTCTCCAAAACTGTTCAGATTACACATAAAACGTTATTTTTCCATTTTTTTGCCAAATTTTGTGAAACATGGAATATTCTTTCTGTAAGGTCGTAAAATATGCCAGTTTATGTTATGCCAGTCTCTCCCACTTCCCACGATGACTTCTTTTTGCCTGTTAGTCTTATTTACACTCAACTGGAACAAGAAAACGAAAAAAAAGTCAATTTTGAATTTCGCGCAATTGTGTGCAAACACCGCCTTGAAAAACCGCGGTAAAAAAAAAGATACTTTTTTTTTGCCTGTGATTTTCAAAATCTTTTCGAGACCTTCTTCCATGGTTTTACAGATCTCTCTGATTTCCTCAGCTAGTTTCGAACTCGATTTGAGATTCTGCAAAATAGTTTCCGTTATTTGACTAAATCTTAGCCATTTTCAAACTTTCGTGATCATTTTTTCTCAATAATAGATAACAGTTCAATACTGTAATATAAGCGCACCCACCGCGACTGCGAAGAATCAGAATATCTCAGGAACGACAAAAGTTATCAAAAAGCGGTGAATGACAAAAATGAATATCTTGACATGATCTACAATTTTGTAATTGACCACTTTTTGGTAACTCTTGTGGTTTCCGAGATACTCTCATTCTTCGTAGTCAAACTCACAATAGCACAATTCACCAAAATGATGGCATCAAGAACCACTGCAATGCCTGTCGCAGTCTTAAGCGCATATTTCAATGGCGCGGTGAGTGCTTCCGCTTTCCTATATATCGTATATGCAGTGGCAGCTCCACGAAGGATAGTCGACGTCGTGTTTCCAGCTATTCTCAACGATGGTCCGACATTTGAGTCGTGTCGCAAATTTTGTTGAAACTTCTCATTTTCCATAATTCGATTGACCAAATCGACCAATTCGCTATCGTACCTCAACACCGTCTCCAAAAGTTCTTTGTCCTTCTCAATGAATTCTTTGAATTCGTTGATCTTTCCTGTTCGCATTTTGCAATGAATTATTTGACCCGCAGCACCTGTCACACCTCCCACCACACCGACGATCAACGCGCCAATCACCAATGGTGGGAAAACCAACACGGCGCCACCGCTCAACACGCCAATCGAGCTGCCAGCCGCCGTTGTTAACAAGCAATTCTTGCGAATCGTTTCCAGTTGATCGCTGTTGACCCTCATCACACGAATCACGTTTTTTCGATAATCCACCCACTTGTTAAGACTGTTTTGATAGTCACGAGCACATTTATAGACCTTGTCTTGAAGAGGCGATATAGCCAATAAATATTGATAGGGAGCAAGATTTTGAGTTGAATAGTCGGAATACATTTTCGAAAACCGCCAATAACGACACAAATAATGAAGTTGTTAGTCACGGCGTTATCAGTTGAATTTATATACATCGAAGATAACACGCCGAACACGCTAAAAAATGAGAAATTTTTGTGAAATGGGTTCTAACGTTTCAAAACCGAATTAATTTTCGCAAAAATGAAATATAGTTATGACACAGGTCATAATAGGGCTCGAAAATTAGTATAAATTGGTTAAATCGTCATAAAGTAGTCCGTTCGGCTTCAAATTTTGCATAGCTATGCTCAAAAAAAACAGCAAATGTGCTGCAGTTTCTGTATTACGATATCTAAAAAAATTACAAATCTGGAAGTTGTTTTCTCAGAAAAAACTAGTTACTGACTTTCCCGAAATAAAAAAACACTTAACTGCAAAAATGGGAAGAGTTTGTCGTTTCTGGAAATGGCAATGCTCCGCACACTAAACATGCGTTTTTGCCGCACAGTTTTCGGGAGAATATTTTTAAAATTTTTCAAATATTTAGTGATATTATTGGCTAAATATCCTCAAAATTCGTTTATTTGATGTGGAAAAAAAAGAATATGTGCCAGTTTATGTTTTTCCAGTCTTTCCGACTTCCTACGATGACTTCTTTTCGCCTGTTAGTCTTATTTACACTCAACTGGAACAAGAAAACAACAAAAAAAAGTTTTGCATTTCGCGCAATTGTGTGCAAACACCGTCCATAAAAAGGAAAAAAATAAATACTTTTTTTGCCTGTGTTCTTTGATATTGAAAAAAGCGTCTTTCATCACACAACTTCGTGCCACAACACCATGTTCCCACCCTATTGAAAACACCCATTTGCGAAAAAAACAACTTTTTCCCCTCTGTCATTTTTTTTTCGATGACCTTTACTTTTAGTCGTCAAGATGATCCATCAAATGAGAGATGATGTTCGTTTTTCCTCCACTGATTCATTCTTTTTTTTTTATTTTCCCCCGTTCCTTTGCTCTGGTTTATCATTATCACATGTGTGCGTTCTCTCTCACAAATATTTTTGTTTTTTGAGAAATGGCTTTGATTTTTCTTTGGCGGTTTTTTTAAAGCAGTCTTAAATATCTTCACCATTTAAGCGCTGCACACTCATCTGCTTGTGTGGCGCAGCCGGGTGCGCCCGCGATGTTGAATTCAGAGGTTGCAGGTTCGAGTCCCCATTGTGGCGAACTTTTTTTTTTGATTTTCTAATCTCACTGAAAAGACATCCCCCTCGGCCTTGAGAAATACCAAAATCACATTGTTCATTGTGTCTCCCTCCCCCCAAACAAGAAAAAAATCGGAAATAGTATTGGTAGTAGTATCAAGATGATGTTGTTGATGATGATAAGTCATTGATAATATCGATTGCGGTTTTTTTTCTTCTTACATTGTTTCTTTGGTAATCCAACACTTTTTCTCTTTTTTGCTCCGAGAAAGAGCAAAGAAACTTTTTTCATTTTTTTTGCAGCACACAAGAAATATGGCAAATCTTGGAAAACGTCCGCCGGAGGACGATTCGAAGTTGCCCTATTATAAGTTAGTGGTGATTGGGGATGGTGGTGTCGGCAAGTCGTCGTTGACCATTCAATTTTTCCAGGTAATTGGTTTTTGGGTAAAGAATTTGGAGGTGAGAGAGACAGACAGAGACAGACAGAGAGAGAGACAGAGAGAGAGAGATATAGAGAGATATATAGAGAGAGAGAGAGACAGACAGAGACAGACAGACAGAGACAGACAGAGAGAAAGAGAGAGAGAGAGAGAGAGAGAGAGACAGAGATAGAGATAGAGAGATAGAGAGACAGAGAGACAGAGAGAGACAGAGAGAGACAGAGAGACAGAGAGACAGAGAGACAGAGACACAGAGACACAGAGACACAGAGACAGAGACACAGAGACACAGAGACATAGAGACACAGAGACACCATTTCTCACCAAAATCCTCGAATATTCAATTTTTGGCAAAAATATCCCCAAAAAATATGACATACTTTTTTTCAAAATTCACGAGATATTTTTATTCACCGAAAATGTTCACAACATTTTTTGTATGGCTTGAAAGGCGCATGTCCCGACAAAAAAAATTGTGGCAAAACTTGCAATTCAAATTTTTCAGAAGCAATTCATCGATTACTATGATCCAACAATTGAAGATCAATATATTCAGCACTGCGAGGTTGATGGAAATTGGGTTATTATGGATGGTAAGACCTACCTTGTCCAAAAATTACCTTTTTTCTTCATTTTTACATTTCAGTATTAGACACAGCTGGCCAAGAGGAGTTCTCAGCTATGCGTGAGCAATATATCCGAGGTGGCCGAGGTTTTTTGTTGGTTTATTCGGTCACGGAGCGTAAATCTTTCGAAGAGGCTCATAAGTTATATCGACAAGTTCTCCGCGTCAAAGATCGCAATGAATATCCGGTATTATTGGTGGCGAACAAGATTGATTTGGTGAACCAACGTGTTGTTAGCGAGGCGGAGGGCCGCGAACTTGCCGCACAATTGAAGCTTATGTACATCGAGACATCTGCCAAAGATCCGCCGATTAATGTCGATTGCGCGTTTCACGAGCTGGTCCGCATTGTTCGAAGCTTCCCAAGTGATGAAGGTGATATTGAACAGTCACCAACAGCTGTGCCAAGAACGAAAAAGAAGAAGGACAAGCAAAAATGTTGTATTTCATAATTTATTGCTTTCGAAACAACGAAAAGGTGTACTGTATTTTTAAAGGCGCACGCAGTTGTTTGTTTGTGTCTTGCCACGTGTGTGCAACGCGCTGATGGTTTTTTATATTTTTGTTTTTTTCAAAAAAAAAACTTTTTCGTTTTTTCAAAAGCCTGTTACCATTCCATTTGTCGTTTATTTTTATCAACGGGATGTTTTTTTTTTGCATAATAATAAACAAATGATTCTGATTTGACCTTGAACATTGAGAAGATGAAATATTAGTGTTATTTCGAACGACACAAAATCGATATGCCTCGTGTTGCGATTATTGGTTATGGACATTTAGGTAAACTTTTTTAATGTGTTAAATTAAATCAAAAAAAATATGATTTTCAGGCAAATTTCTTATCGAAAAATTGAGACTAGAAAATGATTTCGAGGTGGTAAAAATCTTCAATCGCACAAAATGTGAAGAAAACTCGAAAGTTTTGACTTTGGACAACATCACTTTGGAGAATTTGGAGAATATTGATTTGGTTATTGAAGTTGCTCATCCAAAAATTATTCATGATTATGGTCAATTGATTTTGGAGCATTGTGATCTTTTTGTGAGTTTTTTTTTAATTGTTAAAAATACGTTTCAAATTCAACAAATAATTTTTTGAATTTTAAAAATATTATTATACTTCTTGAGCAATTCTATCAATTTTCTGGATTATCATGCAACGTTAAATATACTTTTTTGTTAAAATTTGAAAAAAAATAAAACATATGCGCGTAAAATGCGATGCTTACGGGCCGTAATGTTCGCACGCGTTTTCCTTCATTTTTTTCGTTAAAATGAGATTTTTTTGAGGACAACAAAGTTTTTTCCTGAGAAGCCAATCAATTTTTGACCACCAGGTAGACTTTTTCGGATCTCCTTTGTGGAAAAACTTTTTTTTCTCTTTTTTTCAAATTTGGATAATTGTTTTTCGATCCCTAAGTAAGGTCAAAAATGGGGTTGAAACTTAATTTAGAGTATGTGGATTTAAAAAATAAAATGTTCTGCTGCAAGGGTGAACCGAACCGGAGACTTGACATCGTCGTTTGTTCAACTCACTCATGTTAACCAGTAGATCATGAACACTTTTCAACTAATTGTACTTCTCTTGGAAATATTTTACTCATTCACAAATCTCTGTTATCGGGCTACTGTAGTTTCAGTTTGCTTACTTGAAAATCAACTTCAATTTATTTTTTAGAGTAACAAAATTATATATTATAAAGCACGTGTAACTGATTTATAAATCTCTGTCATACTGATATTGTCCATTTCGTTTTTCTATTCCTTTCGCTTCGAGATATTTTGATCTACAAGTGTCTGATTCTCTTAGTTTCTCTCACTATTTCGTCTGGTAGATCAAAAAATCTCTATTTGCGAAGGGGTCGACATGGACAATATTGTTGTGGTTCGTTGCGTTGAGCTGCGTTTTTTTCGCTGAAAACAATTATATTCAAAGTCGAGTCTTCTGCCAGCTCAGTTCTTCAATAATCAATAATCATTTAAACAGTTCACTAAATTTTGTGAAGTTTATCATCTCGCCAAAAATATGTTTCAAATTTGATATAAGATGTCTAAACTCCCAAGAAAGATGTTGGAATCTTGACAGAAGAAAAATAAAATTTTGAACGTTTTCAGGTTTTCAGTTTGAACGCTCTTTTAAAGTTCAAAAAACCTAGTCAAAATATCAGGTGAAAAATTGAAATGTAGCTTTTCCAACATTATGTGGATATCTAAAATCTCGTATTGTTGACCAGAAACCTTCTGATCCCTCCCATGTTAAAATATGAAATTCTCAAACTCCCGTCAGAAATACGTTTCAAATGCAAAGTATTTATGAAATCTGGAAAGAGTACTTCTGGTTTGGTAAACATTTTTGAATGAATATTTGAAAAAAATCATTAGAGGTGAATGGACTTCGACGGAAAAGCCGTTGATATTGTTAAGCGCCACTTTTGACAGTACTTAAATTCAAAGGCACATCATAAAAAGAGAAGGTCTCACAGTGATGACAGGTTTTTTTCTTTTCAAATATATTTGAATTTTTCTATTTTTCATGTTGCCTAAGAAAATACGTTTCAAGTTCGAAGTATAAATTTTTGAACGCCTTGAAAAAAATGATTACATCTCGTTTCCATTTGGTGTTGATACTTTTGGTTTCTATATATAGCAGATTCCAAAAAAATAATTTTCAACTTCATAATTATGTTACATTGTCAGATTGGGTCTCCAACATGTCTAGCTGATCAACAACTCTTCGACAAGCTCTCATCTCTCGCAAAAATTCAAAAACGTAAACTTCTGATTCCATCTGGCGCGTTCTGGGGTGCTAACGATATTCAAAAAATGGCCGAAATTGGCAGTTTGAAGAATCTAACCATCACCATGATCAAACATCCCAGTTCTTTCAAATTAGGCTCACCACTTTTTGAGAAAAATGAAGAGGCAAAGTTGAAGAGTGAGGAGGCTACAGTTCTTTATGAAGGTAGGGTACATTAGAATTAGAATAAAAACTGGAAAGTGGTGTTCTTATAGGTTCGGTTCGTGGGCTGTGTCCGTTGGCACCAAATAATGTGAATACTATGGCTGGTGGAGCGATTGCGGCCTCGAATTTAGGATTTGATAAGGTGGTGGCAAAGCTAGTCTCGGATCCAAAGTAGGTGAAATTTTTTGAAAAAGAAAGAGAGACAAAGATAAAGAAAGAGAGAGAGAGAGATAGTGATAACCGCACAAACCATATCACACATCCAAACCTTCAAAATGTCGGCTGCTCTTTTCAAATACCTCCTTTCCTATTTGGAGAAATGAAGATGGCTCGATGGGTCAAGCTCGCTCCAAAGATAATCTTTTATCTCTGCGTCTCTTCACTCTCCTCTCAGTCCTTTTGTCTCATTAGGCGAACATGAACTTTTCTCAATAAAACTTGCATTTTAGCTTAAAGCAACACGCCGAGATAAAATGAATACCAAAAAAATGCGGCCAATATAAGAATTTCAATGTGTGAAATCGTATTGTTTTCTATTTTAGCTCGGTCTGTTGCTTTAATGTCATTTTTTTATTCTACAGTACCAAATACAATCTGCATATCTTACTATAAAGAACTTCCATCGATAATAGAGACACGCTCCGCACAACCGCGTCGCATGTAATGTGCGAAAAATATTGAAAATGCTCCCTGTTTCAAGAATTGATATATTGAAGTCACCACACGATTTTGACAATGATGTGCTTGTTCAACTGAAATTTAAAAAAAATCAAATTTTTTGAAATGCCCTAGGTATATGTAGCGTGCCCGCAACGCGGTCAAAAACAATTTTCCCGTTTCAGAATGACTGACTGGCATGTGGTCGAAGTGCTCGCCGAAGGTCCCGACGGCTTCCAAGTTCAAACCATCCGCAAAAACCCGGCGAAACCGGGCGCCGTCACCGGCCAACTGACATATTTCTCATTTCTCTCATCGATCAAAGGTATAAAACAAGTTTTGCGAAAAGAAAATGTTTATTTTTACAGAGTCACGCTTCAAACCAGCTGGTGTACAACTTTGCTAGGCTAGACGGATTGGGTTGAGACGATCAAGTTGTAGTTCTGTTTCCAGATCTGAAAATGTTTCATATTTTGGGGTAAAAGGGATTTTTTAGTGTTAATGGCGAAGTCTCGGGTTCGATTTGCCCTTGTGGTGAAACTATGTTTTCCTTAAAAAACTTCGCCGCGTAGGGGAATCGAACCGGAGACTCAAGATCGAAAGGCACGCACGTTAACCAGTCGGCCATCTGTACACATTTGTTTCTCTCGCAAATTGTTGTTTTCAAGAGCTAACTCACCTCTTCATCATCGGAAGTGAGATGATCGTCAGCTTGAGAGGTGTATAAATGATAGGCGTATTGTTGAATCTTCTCCTCCCGAGAGGGTAGAATTATCTCGGTTTCCTCGTTTTCAAAGGCTACTGATGTTTGTTGCTTGTCATCTTCTTCTTTATCATCTTCTTCGTCATCTTGGGAGCCTTGCTCTTGCTCGACATCCCCATGATCCAGCTTGCTTCTCAACTCGAAGATAACTTGCTGCATTTGCTCGCTTTTCTCCATCTCCTGCTTGAGCAGTCTCGTTGTAAGACCCCTTACGATCTCCTCATCATGCCGATTTTTCCGCTCTTCTTCCAACTCGGTCTCCAAACGTTCTTTGTCCTTTTCCAACTCCTCGTTTCGCAACTTCTTTGACGAGTCGTCGCGAGGTCGCGAACGTTTGAAAGATCGCTTGAAGTCATATTCAGCGAGCGAGTCGCGAGTAGGAAAGTCTTTTGAAAGTCGCATATCTTTGACGAAGAGTTGAGCTTGGATTGGATCAAGATGGGAAAATTGGAAGGTGGTGTCGGGGGAGGAGATGAGCATCCACACACATTGCTCACCGTCAGAAGTTGGTGGCTAGGAAAAATTGGAATTGTAGGGGGAATTGGGGATTTTGGTTTCTAGGCTCCTAGGTTATCTGGAGTAAAATTTCTGAAATATATTCAATTTTTTATTATGTTGAATCTTTCAATTTCAATAATCAAGATTTCACCCACCTCGATACTAGTCTCCTCATTAATCTCCACCCGATGTTCTGTCCCATTTGTCTCTTTCAATCTCACCACTCCCGGTTCAATTTGACACCATCCGAATATCCAGTTTGCTCTCCTTCGTTTCAAGAATTTCAAACAACCATTTTGTTTTGATGAAACTCTTCGAAATAACACGAAACCTTTGCCAATCACATGATTTATATATCTCTCGAAGACCCGACTTGTGGAGATTTGCAAATCTTCACGATCCGGGAAGATTACTTGGAGAAGATTGAGAAACTCGCTGAAAAAATATAGAAAATTTGTGGAAAAAAGGTTCTGCTCAATGAAACTAAAATGAAACGGTCCACGGTGATTTGGGGCTGCCATCTGATATAGAGAGAGTGCTGAGAAGTAGAGAATAAAGGCTCTTTGATCTACTAGAAAAATTGTGGGTCTGAGAATTCGAAAACTAATATTAAACGTATTTTTTGAGTAAAAAATATATATCATGTTAGAATATGTATTTGACGATTTTTGGCTGGGTTTCAGACAAATGTACCTGAATTTCCGTCAGTTTAAACAGGTTTCTCAAAAACAAATCCTAGACTCACAACTTTAAGGAACATGTAGATCACACGAGACACGCTTTTTCTCTGCGCTCTCTTCTGTATCGCTTGGCAGCCTCCTTTATATTTCAAATCACCGTGGGTCCTTGGAAAAAGCCCAAAAAGTGAGGAAAGTTTTCCAAATGAGTAGCCGACATTTGCGGAGTTTGTCTAACTGCTATGTTTTGTGTGTATGTACATAGCTGGCCGGCTGTTTACTGTTTCTCAATAATCTCTTCAGCGCCTCGATGTTTTTTTTTTGAATTATATGTTCATATACTCGGGGAAAAAACGGCAAGCGTTTCGCAAGGCTTTTTCCTTGTCGCAAGCTTGCGGCAGTTTGTCGCAAACTTGCGACACATTTTTTCTGGCGCAAGGGTGTCGCAAGCCGTGCAGTAGTTTTGCTGCTAGATGTCGCAAAGCTTGCGACTATTGGCGCAAGAACACCGCAAGCCTTGCGACAGCCGAATGTCGCAAGATTGCGACAAATTGCCGCAAGTTTGCGACAAACTGTCGCAAGCTTGCCGATTTTTCCCCGAGTAGTTTGACCTTCTGGTCCTCGTGGTATATTTTTCAAAAAATGTTCGTAAAAAAGTTCTTTTCAGAGAACACAACTGTTATAAATGAGTGTAACACACAAACTGAACAAACTTATTTCACGTGTTCATATTCCTTCAATTTTGAAAAAAAAATTAGAATACTCAAGAACTAACTTTGATTCATCATAACTTTTTTCACAAAATTTTCAGGCGGTTGAAAAATATATCATGATAATCAGGAGGTCAAATTCTTTTTTTTATGCACAAATTAAAAAAAAAATTGAATCCGGGAATGAGAATATTTGGTCAGATGACGAGCACAACAAAAAAAATGTCAAAACCGATAAAAAACTAACAAAATCGGGTTGGTTTACTATGCAATAGGGTTACTTTTCCTGCTGTTTTAAGGAACATGTAGATCACACAAGACACGCTTTTTCTCTGCACTCTCTTCTGTATAGCTTGGCCACGTCATGTCAGCGCGATGAAAAACAGAAATTTGCGAGGCTGAGAGAGACGCAGAGAAAAGTACTCCGAGAGAAGTACAACAGTGAACATTTCCATGGCCGACTGGATAACGGGCGCGTCTTTGAATCGAACGACGGCGCCGAGCTCTGGCTCGATTCCCCCACGCGCCAAAACTTTTTTATTATTTTTCTTTTTTTTTCAAATTACATTTTTTACAACGTTCTCTTGTCAGATACTAAAAAATACACTCTCGCAAATATTTTGAATACATTTTTGAGTTTTGAAAACACTTTAAACTGTAATTTGAAAAAAAAAAAAAAAGAAAGATAATAAAAAAGTTTTGGCACGTGGGGGAATCGAACCAGAGCTCGACGCCGTCGTTCGATTCAAAGACATGCCCGTTAACCAGTCGGCCATGGAAATTTTCACTGTTGTACTTCTCTCGGAGAACTTTTCTCTGCGTCTCTCTCAATCTCGTCAATTGCATGCTGACATGACGTGGGCAGCCTCCTTAATATTTTAAATCACCGTGAATACGTGAGAATAGTATGTTGTTTTTTGCAGGGGAATTCCGGGTTCTGAATTTCAGAGCTTGGTTTTGAGATTTGTAATGAAAATAAATATTCTGAGGCTTTTTCTCACCCTTGATTACCCCGTAGAATGGCCCAAATATGCTTCTATACAGGGTTTTTCGGTTTCTCACACCAAACTTTTGAGCTATAATTTCAGCCTTAGGAGTATCGTTTCGCAAAAATCAACAACATGGGGTTGCTCAGCGTTCAAAAATCTATCGAATGATAAAGGTCCCGTCAAAAAACTTCAGAATTGATAATATGAATTTTGACACTTACTTGAATGTGACATCTTCGGGTAGATCAAAAACCTTTGGCGTCGTAAGTCTTCGAAGTTCACGTAACAATTCATCAATTAAAAATTCAGCTTGTGCAGGCTTACACGTCACTGAAAAAACATTCATTTTTTTTGCAAACCTGAATTTTTCTCACCCCCATTAGTCCGATCAGCAAAAAGTGAAAATAAACGAAATAGTTGTTTGAACAACTCATCAGACACCGCCTCATTAACACTCATCTTCCACCAATTGCACCAAGGCCACGTTTTCTTTTCGGCTGGCGCCAAAATTATATTTTTTCTCGTTTTACAAACTCACTAACAAACGAGAAAACATGTGTGAAATGCCGATTTTTTGTCTCTCGGCGCTGTGTGAAAAAAAAAACGAAACGAAACGAAGCGACAGGTGACTTGGTCTCATCTGGAAAGAGATATTTTTCAAACAAAAATCATATTAGTTCGAGAGTGACTTGGAGCAGAGCAGATGACGATAATAGATTGAAAACATAAGAGGGATTGATTCTACGAACAAATTCTTCTAAGCCCCGCCCCTTTTAACGACGACCATAATGCATAGCCGGACCAGCTCATTGTCGGTGACACGAAAAATATAAGAGCAGACAGAAATGTTTATCACTATCGCTTCTTCGGCTTATTAGCTAAGATCAAAGTGTAGTATCTGTTCTTATCGTATTAACCTACGGTATACATTCGAATGAATGTAATTAAGGTTATATGATTTTTGGAACCGCGGAAAGACTCGGGGCTTGCTCCGACTTTCCAAGGGTCGTCTCAGCGTTGCACTGCTGCTGAGCTCGGCCCAGTCCCCCAGGGGACAACTAAAACGAAAATATTTTCTTTTTCTGTAGTGAGAACTGTTTCAGATTTTTCCTGTTTCAGAAATTGTATGCGTATCTGAGCATAACCCCACTTTTAATGCTTGTTTTTCAGCTTTTTTGCCTAGGTTTCAATAAATAAATCTTAATGAAATGCATAAACAGACTTTGATAGTACCAATTATGTCAATCCATTTTTTACTGTTTCAAAAAGTGTATAAGTCCCAATAAACAAAAAACTCTTTAGTAACTGTATGATTGTGTCAAATTTTTTACACTTATTCTCCTGTTTCAGAATTTCATGATATATCTAGAGAAGATGTTCAATGTTCGCTGATTCTGTGCAATTGATCAACTTTATTACTATTCCAAAAAGTGCATAAGTCATAGAATAAAATTGAGTTTAGTATCTATTGAAGAATTCTACTAGAACTAGAAAATAGAAGTATTAGTATTTAGTGTTTCAAACGTTCTAGGTCCTGCAAAAATTTCAATTTCTTCAAATTTCATCCGGTTTCAAAAATTAAGATATAATTATTTTTCTTTTTCACAGTTTCAAGTTTAATTTTTAGTTAAAATTGATGGTATTTTCTAGAAACTGAAAAATAAATAGACGGATTTTTTTCGCCAAACACACCAAAATCGTCTCTAGAACCAAAACAGGAAAGATTTTCAGGCAATGAGAAAAAAGTATTCTGTATTCCTTCATTTTTAACTGTTTCGAAAAACATGATTCAGATAAATGTGCATGTATCCATTAGGTTTATTCCAAATGCAACACGAATTTTTGAGTATAGTTTTTTTTTGATTTGAAACTAAAGAGTACCACCGACATAGTTAAACTACCGAGGGAATTTTTACCGGAAAATCTAGTATTCGAGAAAATTGGATTTAGAACTTTTTTTTGAACGTATACCGTGGTAAAATTTGTAGGGGACTGGAAAATTTCTCGAATACTAGGCTTTCCGGTGAAAATTCCCCTGGCTTTTTTTTTTTTTGGAAATTCGTACACTTTTTGAAACAGGAGATAAATTCCGTTAAGCTTATATTTCAACTGCTGAAACTATCGTTTCCCATAGACACTTTTTCTTTATCAGAACCTTATTTCTATGTATGTTCTCCCATATTTTCCCAGTCCCCCATTCCAGCAAAGCAAGCATAACAAATTTTTTCGCATTCCCCTCTTTCCATCCATAAAATGCATAAGAGGCAAAGGAAAGAAAAACTAGCTTTTGCCTAATTATTAAATACATGAATGAGAGGGTGCGAAAAGATCCACTTGACAACATATAATTCGTCGTCGCTTTTTGGAGGACATCAGAAACAGTGAAAAACATATATGGGAATGTGTGGGGTCCCCGGCCTTGTTCCTCAATTTTTTTTGTAATTAGAGGTTTCAAAAACCAGTCCTCTATGAAACTAAAAGTGCATTAACAGCAAAAAAAAAATCAAATTCTCCTGAAAACTCGTTTAATCTGATTCTACAATCAAATGGAATGAATGAAGTACTAAACTTGTATTTCGTACAAAAAAAGTAAATAGAATAGATTGTGATCGGAAGAAAATATACATATGTACTCGGAGAAAAATCGGCAAGCTTGCGACAGTTTGTCGCAAACTTGCGGCAGAAAAAATGTGTCGCAAGTTTGCGACAAACTGCCGCAAGCTTGCGACAAGGGAAAATCCTTGCGACACGCTTGCCGTTTTTTCCCCGAGTATGCAAAATAGATGACAATGATGTACATAGCTAGGCTACAATATGATACAGTACACCAGAGAACCTGCGTGTCTAACTTATGACAGTTTTTTTGAAGAAGTTGAAGATGAAGTTGAAAAATTACAAAACTGATTGTGAGATATGTTCGTAAATTCATAAAATTTGTGAAACAGAAATTTTACTTTCTTTTTTTTTTGAAACTAAAAAACTTTATTTTAAAAAATTTTTTCAATTTTTTCATCGGCTAAGAATTTTTGCTGGTTTGATGTTGGAATTGAGTTTCATTCCTGAACTTCGAGGTTTAACGGTCGATTTTATGAAAAAAAATTTGAAACAGGGAAAATATAAAAAAAAGAAAAGTTTCAGGAACGATTTTTAGTTTCATAGGTTTTTTTTTCACATTTTGCAAAACTGAGATATGCTCGGAAATTTTTTAAATTTCTGAAACAGAAAAAATTTAAGACAACATTCTTGGAGACCTACTGAAAAGCTGCAGGTCATTTTTTGTTTTTAATTTCTCATTTTTGTTTGGATTTGAAAGTTTCAGCGTTTCTCTCGGTTTTTTTTGAAGATCTCGCAATTTATAGAGTAGAATATCAATTTCAGGAATGATTATTTTTCGCCTCATGAGTTTTTTTTCCATAAATTTTCACTTTTTTTCCATGAGCTACTTTTAAGTTTTAAGTTTTGTTTAAAAACATTTCTGAAACCGGAAAAATTTACACATCATTTTTTTTGAAACTGAAAAACTTTATTAATAATTTTTTCAATTTTTTCTTCGGCTAAGAATTTTTGCTGTTTTGGTGTTGAAATTGAGTTTCATTTGTAAACGTTGAACCTAACTCAATTTTTAGTAGCATATACTTTACCCAAATGCACATGTTAAAACTTCTGTGACTTAAATATTTTTTGAAACAGTGAAGTAAGGCAACAATATTTCATACATTTGAGTACATTTCTTGTTGTTGGTATGAAATATATTTTGAGTTAATAAACCAATATTGAAAAGGTGATTGGAAAGATATTCATTAAAGTTTTGGTCTTTGAAATTTTTAAAAAGGTTTTTTTTTCAAAATCTGTAGAAGTTAGTTTTTTTTCAATTTCAACTTCATCATTTTTCCAAGATCTTTTCTGAGAATACAATCGTAACCATCCACATTTTTCAAAGAATATAACTTTTTTGAAACAGTAAAACATTATGTTTTTTTTTTGAAAGAACAGTTTTTGGTTCCAAAATTTAGTACTCAATTTTTTTCGTTGAAAGTCATTTCAAAAAAATGAATTTTTGCCACTTATTTTCAAATTTTGAGAGATTTTCGAGAAAAAGCATACCTTCCTATATTTCTGAACAGTTCAACTCTTTTTGAAACAGAAACATTTTAACAGATTTTTCTATAGAAAATCACAAAGCCAACCAAAAATGTAAATTTCTCCGAATAATTCAACAAATTTTGAAACAGTAAATATTTTACAGATTTCTTTGTGAATTTTTGGAGCCAAAATTATGTACCTTGATGCTTGAAATTCCTGAACTATATATCTTTGGTTGTATGACGCCAAAATTTTTCATTGAAAGTCGTTTCAAAAAATATGACTTTCTGCCACTCATTTTCAAATTTTTAGAGCTAACGGCATCCAACTGAAAATGTCTATATTTTTGAACTGTTCAACTCTTTTTGAAACAGTAAATTTTTTGCAGAATTGTTTTTTTTTTGTTCTGAAATATTGATAATTATTTTGATGTTCTCAAAAAGAATAAAAAATTTCTCGAAGCTAGATTTCCATGTTTCAAAACCGAAATTCTTCAGTAAAAAAAATATTTATGAAATTTGATTCTCATGTTTCATTATTTGAAAACTTAGTTTAGAAACTGCTGTTTTTTTTTCAATTTCCCATAAAAACAAGAACATAGAACCAACCAAAAATGTCAATATCTCCGAGTAATTCAACTAATTTTGAAACAGTAATTTCATTTTCCAATTTTTAGGTGACTATTTGGACCTAATTTTTTTTTCGAAACTAGATTTACATATCTCAAAGCCGAAAATATTCATTGAAAAAAAGTTCATAACATTTTATTCTCATATTTCATAGTTTTCAATATCAATTTAGAATGTGCAGTTTTTTTTTTATTTTTCCATTAAAAAAAAACACAGAACCAACTAAACATCTCAATTTCTCCTAATAATTCAAGATTTTTTTTGAAACAGTAATTTTTTACAAATTTTTTTGTGAATATATTTCGAGCCAAAATTATGTACCTTGATGTTTGAAATTCCTGAACTATATATCTTTGGTTGTATAAATTTTTTTTTCTCAAAATTTTTCATTGAAAGTCGTTTCAAAAAATATGACTTTCTGCCACTTATTTTCAAATTTTTAGAGCTAACGGCATCCAACTGAAAATGTCTATATTTCTGAACTGTTCAACCAATTTTGAAACAATAAATTTTTACAGAAATTTTTTTTTTTTGAAACATTGATAATTTTCTGAACCCGATTTTTTTTTTAATTTTGATGCTCTCAAAAGAATAAAAAGTTTCCTCGAAACTAGATTTCCATGTTTCAAAACCGAAATTCTTCAGTAAAAAAAATATTTATGAAATTTGATTCTCATATTTCGTAATTTTCAAACTAATTTCTGAAATTTCAGTTTTTCTTATTTTTCCACAACAAAAAAAACGCAGATCTGACTAAACATATCGATTTTTCTGAATAATTCAAATTTTTTTGAAACAGTAATTTTTTACATATTTTTTGTGAATTTATGGAGCCAAAATTGTGTACCTTGATGTTTATACCAAAATTGAAATTCTCTCCGAAATTTTTCGTTAAAATGTCGTTAAAAAAATGACTTTCTACCACTAATTTTCAAATTTTGAAAGCACTCAACGAAAAAAAGCATACATTCCTATATTTCTGAACAGTTCAACTCTTTTTGAAACAGTAAATTTTTTACAAATTTGTTTTTTGAATTTATGAAGCTAATTTTTCTTGAAAACTGTTAAAACTAGATTTGCATATCTCAAAGCAGAAATTCTTGCCTCATTCTCCTCCTCTCAAAAAAAAAAAAAAAACAACACATTCCTCTCTTCGCCCCGCCCACTTCTCCATTCGCTCCGCCCCTTTTTCAAATCGCTATAAAATCGTCAGCTTTTCCACACATTTCTCAATCCCCCAGAAATGGAGAAAGTTATTGTGGGCGTGGCTTCGGCCGCCTCGACTTTGGCCTGTTTGGCGTGTCTTATCGTCATTCCACAATTGTACAACACTATTCATGAGGTAAGAAAAATGTTTTTTTTTTTTTTGTTTTCTCAAATAAATGATAATTTAAAGGTACATGATGAGGTTCTTGATGGTGTCAGCGTGTTTCGTGTCGAGACCGATGCGGCGTGGACTGATATGATGGATATTCAAATCACCGTCACCCCACCATCCAAGCCACGTGTCAACCCGTTCAACTCGATTTTCCGTCAAAAGAGGCAATCGTTCTCCGGACTTCCGGCTTGGTGTCAATGTGAGCCGGCTAAGCCAGTCTGCCCACCAGGTCCACCAGGACCACCAGGAGAGCCTGGACAACCTGGATCTGCCGGACCACCAGGACCAGCTGGAGAGGATAACACTGCCACTTATGCGCCATTGACTTGTCCACCAGCTGATACCGCTTGTGTCAAGTGTCCAGCGGGACCGGCTGGACCTGCTGGACCAGAGGGGCCATCAGGACCACCAGGAGGAGATGGACAACCTGGAAGTGCTGGACCACCAGGAGCCGATGGACAACCAGGAGCAGCTGGACCGGCTGGAGATGCTGGAGCCCCGGGAGACGCAGGAACCGACGGACCACCGGGACCACCAGGAAAAGATGGACAGAAAGGAAAGGGAGAGCCGGGAAGTGCGGGAGCACCGGGCCCAGCCGGACCACCTGGACCTGCTGGAAACAATGGAGGAGCTGGACAGGATGGAGCGCCGGGACCACAAGGACCACCTGGACAAGATGGAACTCCAGGAAATGCGGGAGGCGATGGACAACCGGGACCACCGGGAGGACCGGGATTGCCTGGAAACGATGCGGCCTATTGCCCATGTCCACCGAGATCGGCAGTTTTTGTCAATCGATTCGCTCATTAGATGTTTTGAAATCAGAAATGAATTTTTCGATTTTCTTTTTGTTCTGTTCTTTCAAGTTTTTACAGAAAATCTAACTGTTTTCTACCCTGTTTAGTGGGTCAGCCCAAGCTACAGTGATAAATGATTGGCTTTTTTTTTGAATACGAACGTCCAACCAAAAAAAAACTCAGCTGTTACATTGATTTTCAACCAAGATCAAACACACATTTCCTAGGCGGAGTTCAGTAAATTCGAAGACTTCCGCCACTAGTCACTCTTGTAAAAGGATATTTATAATACCAAGCACCATTACGTTGACAGTATTTCTTTCAATAACACCAATAGTTCACGATAAATATTAATACATAACAATTTTTTATTGGCAATAATCCAACATTATAACAAAAATTACCATTTGGAGTCAGCTGGGGCAGCCCATTGGTCAGCCTCGCCCTTCTCGGCAGTCCATGTGGCGGTTTCGGCGGCCCAATCGTCGACCTTTCCAATTTGTTGGGTGAAGTCGATTTCTGGTTGTTGGTATTCGTTTTGTTCCGTGGTTTCGACGACAGCTCCGGCTTCTTCCTTCTCGGTCTCATTTGGATCACGGTAGAAGTAGAGATCTGGCATGATTTCCTTTCCGTCAAGAACGAATCCGGTGTTGCGGGAGATCTTTCCGCGGAGGATCAAGATTTCACGGGCGAGCATCCACCACAAAAGTCCGACTGATCGTTCTCCCTAAAAATTTAGAAATAAAAAAACAGAACAAAATTAATGTGAAATACCTTGTTGTTGCATGGGATTCCGATGTCGATGAGTTTCAATGGAGACTCGGTGTTGACGAAGGAGATGACTGGAACTCCGACGTATGAAGCCTCAGTGACGGCCTGAAATGAATAATTATAAATGAATAATTTATTGATAAAAACTCACTTGATGGTCGATTCTTGGGTCAGAGATGACCAAGAGTCTTGGCTCCTTGAATGTCTTTTGGATTTGATTGGTCAAACATCCTGGGGAGAAACGTCCGAAGATGGCGGTGGCTCCGGTGTGAGCGGCGAACTTGAGGAGAGCACGTTGAGCGTATGGTCTGGCAGAGACGACAACGACATCAGCTGGGTTCTCAACAGCGGCGATGGCGCGGGCTGCGAGAAGGAGCTTCTCCCAAGTTTTCTTAACATCGATGATGTTTGGTCCTAAAAATTAAAATTAATAACGCACTACTAAAAATTTTCACAAGCAATCATAACCTGTTCAAATTTGGCCAGATTCACGGAGTTTAAAATAAACAAAATTGGGTATAAAATGATCATATTTTCTAACATTAAGATTTGCATCGATAGAAATTATTTTCGGAAATTAATTTCAGCTTCATTAACACTGACAGATATTTGAAAATTTTCGAAAAACCAAGAAAACTCACCATCAAAACGTCTTTTGAAGACGTATTGTTGCATCTGGAAGTTAAGATTGGTGGATCCCAAATGGGCTTGGGTAGCCAAGAGCTTCATAACATCCTCCTCGGTAAGGGCCAAAGGAGCGTATCCGCTCGACATGATTACCTGAAAAATAATATTTAGTAAGTTTAAAAATTCAGTATGAAAAAGAGACAAATTTGGACAAAAATCACGTTTCTCGTCAAAAATCAAAGAAAATACTCATGTTGGAGAAAAAGTACACAGCTAAAATTTACTGTAGAACATTTTAAATAACTGTGAGTTCTAGCAAAACATATAAAAACACAATTCACCAACAAAAAAACCGAGAAAAAAAAGAAAAATTGGCTCGAAATGAAATAATTTTCCATTCACTGCTGTGTATTAAAGTTGAATACTCAGCAAACAATTGGCTGCGTACCAGGTTCTCGCGGCGAAGAGACACACAACGTCGATTTACGGCGAATCGAAAAATATTTTTATTTTTTTTCGGTTTTTGGTCGAAAAAATGATGATAAAGTGGTTATTTTGTTAATTACAGAGCAATTGTGTATATGTAAAAAATAAAAAAACACACAAGTCATCGAAAAGTTCAGTATGCAAGTGTTTTTTGCAAAATGAGCACATTAACAAAAGGATCACCATGCAATCTTAAGTTAGTTAGTTAAAAATAAATGTATTTACCTATCATTTTATAGTTTTGATGCCGCGTCACTTATAAAATTCCGCCTTTCCGACGATCTGCTATCACAAGTTGCTGCCTCAGGCTCTCTGAGATCATCTTCTTGTCGCTCAGCAGTTTGGAGAGTTAGTTTTGAACATATAAATTCATTATAAATATGAAAATTCCAGTTATTATTGCGATGTTTGCCATACGAAACATCTGACTGGGAAATAACGTTATCACGGAATCGGAATAATTATAGAAGTTTGAAGAAAAATAATTTAATCGATCCACGAGATGAGAAATTCTCCCAAGATCCTCAATTTAATAATCCTCTGGCTCCTGTAGAACATGTGAGTTATCTAAAAAAAAAATTATTTTTAACAAAAAAAAAGTATCTCTAGAACCCATGGAACACGTTTTTCGAAGATAATGATTTACGGGATATAATTGGTAAAGATGTCTCACGAACATTTCCCGAGATCGAATTCTTCCAATCAGACTACATCCATCAATTAATGTCCGACATCTTACTGGTTTACGCAAAAGAGAATCCGTTTATAAATTATCGACAAGGAATGCATGAAATATTGGCGCCTTTAATTTTTGTGATATTTTCCGATATTGAAGCATATCAGCATGCCAAAGAGAATGACGAGTTAAAAACATTGACACTACAGGAGGAGGATCTATTGAATTGTTTGTTTAACAAAGAGTTTATCGAACATGATAGCTAGTAGGTTCCTTTTCAAAACGAATTTTGAGAACGAGAAATTTTCAGTAATTTGTTCTCCGCATTTATGCTTGAAGTAGCTAAATGGTATGAAGATACTACTTCAAACGACGACGAAGAGATTGTAACACCAAAGAAGGAGCCTTATATGAGAGTTCAGGATTCGACGGGAACCACAAGATTGGTCGAGGATTTAGTGGATGTTGGACAGCTTTTGCATGAAATCGATCCGACGTTGGCAAAACATTTGAACTCTTTGGATATACCGCCACAGCTGTATGGAATGTAAGTGTTTTCATAAAAAGAAGTTGTGAAAAATTAATATTTTGTTAATTTCTAACTTCCGATATTTGAAAACCTACCAGTTGTAGAATGATTATTGAAAGTTTCAAACCGACTTTTAATAATTCCAAAACTTGCAAGCATATCACAACCTCTCAAAATGCTTGTCAAAAATAAAAAAATCTCGTTCTGCGAATCTAAAAAGTTCGCCACTGAAATATCCACCAAGATGTTTCAGATTTGGGCAGTAATAAGCCTGAAAAACCAGAGCGGAATTCAAAAAATTGAAAAAAAAAAACCAATTAAAGTAATTTTCAATCTAAGAATACTATACGTTCTGAAATTCTACCTGAAATTGTGAATATTCAGGTCAAATAGTTTTCGAAAAATTTTTGCTGTTTCATGAATTCAACTTGAAAAGTTAACTCGATTTTTCAGTGATCTCGATTGACAATATCAGGTTTTCATTAGAGAAACAATTCAAAATCGAAGGTCAACTGTAGTTCTAGTTTAATGTCTTATATGATATATATAACTCTGATATGAAACTTTTAGCTGCAAATTTTTACTGTTTCAAAGCTTTCATAAAACCTAAGAAAATTCAAAAATTTAATTGTCACTTATCTAAATGATGTTGATGTTTCAAAAGTTTTATGAAAAGATTATATAATCATTAATTCATTTCGGTTATTAGTGAAATCAGTTTCGCGTCCTATAGTTCTTCTAAATTTATATATTTAACAATATGAATCCCTCTAAAATAATTATTCAAATGGGTTTCATGAATGCTTGTTGAATGTCTAGAAATCTATCTAATTTTTTCCCCTCTAATCTATCCTCTGATTAACCCAATTATTTCGATTTTTCAAGCCGCTGGCTACGCTTGCTATTTGGTCGAGAATTACCATTGCACGATTTGCTGTTTCTTTGGGATGTCCTATTGATTGATCGACCAATTGGCCCTCTAGTCAAATGTGTCTTTGTGTCGTTATTGGTTCAGATTCGTCATCTATGTATGTGAAATTTAACAAGAGTTTCATAAATTTCAGAATATTTTTTTTCAGTATTGTCGTCTGATTATGGTGGATGTTTACAATATTTGATGAGATACCCGCCAATCGCGGATATTGACTCATTTGTCAAATTGGCGAGACATTATCGGAATCCGAAGAAGAATGCGAAACCGAATATCAAATCTAATAACTTTACACATATCACAGTTACGGGACAAAGTCATCCGAATCGCGCGAGACCTGCAATCAAACCAAAACCTGTGCATACTACCCCGAAACATCAAGATCCCTCAATTCTGGCATTTGTCCCAGTCATTGAGAAGGTTAAAAACTCAATCAGAGATCGATCAAACACTGTTTCGGTGCCGAATTCGCCGCGAAAAGATCCTGGATCAAGTGCTTGGGGAAGAGAAGTTCAATTGATGGAAGAGCAGGTCTCTTGCCTACAAATAAGGATGAATGAGAAGGATTTGGTGTGCTCTCAAGTGGCCACGGCTATGGGTAAGTTGCAATTTTGAGATGGGATAGTATTATTTTCACATAGTTTCTAAAAATTAAATTGAGATACACATTTTCTGAACTTATACCTCTGAGAAAATCGTTGAGTACAAAATCAGAAATAAATAAAATCAGGATCAGTAACACGAGCTCTATTGATAATCACTATTTTAAGTGCTAAATTTTTCATCTCATAGTCAGTTACCGCGTGTCAAAAACACAAAAAAAATGCTTCTGAATCTTCGTTTCTTCAAATAGAGCAGAAATATTGAATTCCTCGGTGTTTCAGACGAAAATTTGTGTAGAAAAAAATAAGATGTTTGTTCTCGGGGAAAAAACCGCATAGGTGTCGCAGCCGCTGCGACATATTTTCTAGTTGTCGCAGGCCTGCTACAAAGAAATAGTACGAATTAGAGAAGCAGACGTTCTTTGGTAGGTTGTCGCAGCGGTTGCTACATTGGTATGATTGAGTTTTTTGTCGCAGCCGTTGCGCAGCCTATGCGGCAACAAAAGAATCAGCAAATAAATAAATCAATGACGTGACGTGAAAACATGTCATATGTTTTAATTTTCAGTTTTAAAAGATTCTGTGGTTACAAATGTATAATAGCAGTCATGAAGCAGCCGCTGCGGTTCACTTCAGCAGCTATGTCGCAGCAGCTGCGGCATATGCAGCAAACATGTCGCAGCCTATGCGGCTTCATGTAGCAGCCGTGTCGCATAGCCTGCGACACAAAATGAAGCAGGCCTGCTAAAAACTGTAGCAGGCCTGCGCTTTTTTCCCCGAGTTCATTTTTGAAAAACTGAGAAAATTACGTAGATTCTGTTGTTTTGTAGTAGTTTTTCAAAACAAATATGGAGAAAAATTAAAAATTACTGAAATTTATTGCAAACCACAGTGACCCCATGGTGACTATCAATCACTACTACCAAGACGGTTGAAGTCCTTTCAATGTCCAATATAAACCTTTCACAAATTGGTATAAGGCAAAATTCAATCGGCACCACGCGCTCTATTGATAAGGTGACATTTTCTCGGACTGAAATATATTTTCAGCGTATTTTGATATCAGAATCGGATTCTACGAGTCAGAGAACCCAAAGGACACATTCATATCAAAAAGTGTTTGTATGAAAATATTTGGTGCTGAAAATTGAAAACACAGTAACTACGTGGTAGCGATTCAATTTTAAACAATAACACGCCATCAATTGTTAATCTATAATTTTTTGCTTTGAAAATGAAGTTTAGGTTGATTTTCATTGTCAAATTAGAATTCTACCTGTAAAACTACTCCCGAAAACTTTTTATTTTATGGTTTCATTATTCTGGGAAGTTTATTTTCAAGTAGGAAAACTGAAACTACAGTAGGCCGATAGTACCGATTTGTGAACGACTAATATCAAATATTTTTGACTCAATTTTGCCGTAAAGTTTCATTTACAGAACAAGTCGCTGACAATGTTCGAGAAGCGCGCAGTGTTGAACAATGCGAACGTCTGGCCGCCCGTATAATGGACTTGAGTAAAATTCTTCGATCCAAGAAAAACCCCGAAAGTCTTCCAAATAACCGCCCAAACCACCAAACTAGTACACCAAGAGTTAGTTCTTTCTTTCAATTTTTTCGATAAGATTCGATAATTTCAGCCACGTGGCCTGATAAGCCATAACAACGAGATGGTCGATCTGACACGTCGCCATCCACAAATGTAAAAAAGAAAACCTTTTTGTATGTATTTATTTTTGCACCCTGCCATATTTGTATTGCTTCTTGCCATAGTTCTACTCATCTCGAGCTTTACCTTCCGTTTTTTAAATATTTATATGAAAACAAGTGAACTGAAAATGACTATTTTGTTGAGGTGCGCGGGATATATTTACAGTAAGCAGTAAAAGGAGAAAAATGCAGTGAAAATGGGACCTGTAAAAAGTGGGGTGGGAAAAAGCTCTGAAGAAAATCACAGAAAGGTTGGGTTGCCACCTAACTATATTGAGGTATCGAATTGGCGGCGGTGCCGTGCTTTATAATATCAACAGGGAACGAGTGGCGAGTAGATCGTTGGGTGCTGGTGGTGGTCGGTGCAGTTTTTGAATGGTGATGGTGCCGGGTTGTGGTGGTGTCGGACATTTGTCGCTCGAAATTGTTGACGATGAAGCGAACTGCCGAAACGTCGGTGTCTGCAAAAAAAAAAAACACTTGGGAAGAAGTAAGGAAAAGTAAAAGTTGTTCAAGTGTTATTTGGTGTTTATTTGACCGAAATAATGAACAAATAACAAATAATTGTGAATTTTTGGGGATTTGAGTTTATAAAAAATGTTACTGTTTCTAAATTAATTTATTTTTGACAATTTGCTTTTATGTGGCAATATAAACTAGCTGATTTTAGAAAGAAGTTTCCATTTTTTTCTAACAAAAATTTTTTAAAAGGCATAAACAGAACTTTCAGGCAGTTCTTCGAATGTGAATCTTTGAAGGTAGTAAATTAAAAAATGTTACTGTTTTAATTGTTAATTGTCAGAAAAATATTTTGATTTTTAAAGGGCGACTATGGTGTGATCCCTGAAAGCAGTGTGCAAAATTGCGTCATTCAAACTTTGTTCGTCATATTTGGTGTTTGTGAACCATTTTCTTTGTAGCTGTAGAGCAAACTTTCTCATCTGTTCTCACGGGCTCAAGATTTTTTTTTCATCTTTTTCCTGTCGTGGAAGCGTCAAATGAGAATTTTTCCTATTCACGGACTGATAATAAGAGAAGCAACAAGAAAAGAAATAGCAAAACTTGTTTTCAGACTATAGTCGCCCTTTAAAACTGGAAAAACATTTCATGCCGTTTTAACTTCGATGATGATCAAATGACAATGATGAAAACATTTGAGGAAATTTGAATATATGAAAAATGTTCTGTTTCGAAAATGGAATGAGTATTTTGTGCTTTTGGATTTTTTATTTACGAAACTAAATGAATTTAAAATCAGATTTGACAACTTCAAAAAACCGTTAAAATCCCTCGAGTGTCTTATTTAAAAAAAAAATCATTAGGGTTGCAAAACGGGTGCGACGGGTGACCCGCGACACACGCCACACCCGTCTGTTCGTTCGTTAGACACCCGCCACACCCGCCTGTTTTTTTGTTTGACACCCGCCACACCCGTCTGTGTGTGGTTTCATACACGCGACACCCGGCTGTTTGTGTGTATTTTCAGGCGGGCGTGTACGGGTGCGGGCGTGTACGGGCGTGTATGGCGGGTGGCGGGTGTGGCGGGTGCCGGGTGTGACGGGTGCCGGGTGTGGCGGGTGTCAAACAGAAAGAGGAAGACGGGTCACCCGTCGCACCCGTTTTACAACCCTAAAAATCATAAATTACTAGAACTTTCTTCGAAACTCGGATTTTTAATATTAACCATCTGAAACGGTGAAGTAAAAAAAAACACTCGAAAATGATTGCAATGAATTTCCGTAAATATATTTTTTTCTACGAAGCGATGAAGAATCCGTTTTCCTTGATCAAAAAACTAAATATCAGATTTATGAAACCGTATTTTTTTAAAAGATTCTACGTATATTATTAGGATTTTCATTAAAATTTCCAATACATCTACTGAAGAATTTTTTTCTAGAAACTTTAAAAAAAAAAACTCACCAGAAGAAGAAACTTGCGATGCGGATTTTCGAGCTCTGGCTCTACATGGCGTCACCGCCGAATGTGCTCGAGATCTCGAATTGAATTGTGGAGCGTGCCGATTTCGTGATGCTTCCAGGGCTCCGGCGTACATTTTCAGTTGTTCCATGAATCCCTACAAAAAAGTAACTTATGAAACTATACATTATCGGATAGAATGTCTAGTTTTTTACAAATCAAACTAATCCAGCGAAACAGTGAATTTATCTATTATTTTTCACAAACTGTTCGGCAAGTCACTCATACAACCTATCAATGTGCGAATGCTATCAACAATGATGTAAACTTTATGAAACATTACATTTTTTGAAAGGTAAAAATTGTCGCTATACTATTTCACTCACCTTATTCGGGGTAATACAGTTTCTTCGTTTCTTCACAAATTCCAACGCATCGTTCAACCTCCAACCGTACTCTTTCATAATATAAGCGATTACTGTGGATGAACTTCGACTGATTCCTTTTTTACAATGAACAAGACAAACTTTTCCGGATTCTCTGAAAAAGGGTGATTGACTATAGTTAAACTTAGAACTAACTAATTAATCAATTTTCGATCACTAAACGTCCATTAAAATTGTAGAGAGCAACTATAAATTACATGAAACGTATTTTTTATTATTGATATTTACTATTTCCTACAACTTCGGTTACAAATGTTATAAAAACTTTGAAACATTTAATTTTTGAAAAATGTATATTTTATTATGATAACAATTTGGATTCTGGGAACTATTACAAGTTTTGAGAGAATTGTTTTCGAAATATTCTATTCGAAAAACAATAAAAACTCACTTGGCCTCCTTAATAAACGCCGATGTCGAATTCCAATGATTCAAAAGTTGCGCATCAGCTTCATCAATCACCCAAACTTTTCGATATTTGAATGATTGTGGGAAGAAGTTGTCGACTTCTCGAGTAACATTTAAAATTAATCCGACGCTAAATAGTAGGATACATTTAATTTGAAAAAATTGTTCGTCTCACTTTTTCTTGTGTAATTCATCCCAATTACTCGCGTTCCATTCGGTGCCGAGGAGAAGGTATGAGAAAATTTCCGAAGCTTTTTCGAGTTGACCAAGGATGACGAGCATTTCGCGATCAATGAATTCCTGGAAAAATCTTTGGAGAATCACTTGTTTTTTATGACTGTAGTTTCAAATATTTGATGCTATAGAGATTTTTAATATTAAAAAAAATATTGAACCGTTTATTTCAAAGAAAAAATACGCAAAATTTCAAAATTTAATTTTTTGAAAAAAAAAAACTTTTTCACAATTGTTATACCCTCAAGACAAGCTTCCTTGTGAGATATATCTCGTGGTGAGGATTCAATTTTGATAAATAATACTTTTCAGTAAGAAAAACGTTCAAATCGAAACGAAAATGTTTCACAAACCATTCAAAAAGCGTGCCAAATTGACACATCAACAACATTTACGCAGTTCAAATTTTTTATAGACAATCACATATAAATTTTATTTTTTTACTGTTTCTTGAAATTCAGATAACTCATTAATGAAAATACTACATAGTAAACTGTTTGTTCATAAGAGTTGTTTCATTTCTCATCATTTTATGACTCAATTCACATAACTTTAAAAGTGGAATGCGAAATAATTGGAAACTGCGGTCTGCAAAATTTCGTCGCGTGTGTTTTGAAAATTGCACACAAACACCGAAGTTGACGCGCATTTTGTTTTCTTTTCCGTCAGAGAAAAAAAAATGAATTTTCCACTTTCCCGCGTGTTCGATAGAGCACGCATGGCTGATTAAGCAAAGCAAGCAAAAAATCTTTACTGGACCTGTTTGGCTCTCCTGTGCGAAATTTTTTTTTTTTTTCGCTCGACGGGAATAAGGTGAAAATATACTTTAGAGTGAAAAAAACATGCTATTATTTCGCAGTCCTCCTTTAAACAAATGTTCGTTTTAAACCCTGCTCACCTTATGCTCATCAATAGATCCGCCAATTTTCTTGGCCAGCGCCGTTCGAATATCCTTACTGGTCACCAAATCCAAATCAACACTTTGCATAATTTGTCGCAACTCATTTCTCAGCTCATTCTCCTTATCAATCACCGCCTGAGTTCCCATATAATTCCTCACAGTGTCCGCATAGATTCCATATTCTTCATCATCGTCCAATCGTGATTGTTGCCATTGGGAGCAGAGGAATGTTGGTGAGGCGATTTTTTCCATGTAGAATTCGGTGACTCGGGTCGGCTCCTGGAAATTTTCATGTTCAGTAAAGGTGAGGTGAAGGAACTCGAAACGATGCTCTTAAATGGAAGAGCACATTTTTAAGGTGGAATCCTCGAATTTTAATTTTTGAAAGTTTTTGACAACAATCTATTTTAAAGCAAATTTAAGATATTTTAATGAAATCGGTTTTTTATTTATAAATGGAAAAATATTCATCTCATTTAATTTTTTTTTTTTGCATAAAGAACAACTTAGAAAATGTTAAGGAATCAGAACTATTTTATTCATTGTGATTGATTTTTTTTTTGAGATTTTTCATTTAATTATAAAGTTTTAGTTTTATGTACTTTACTGAAAAAAAATCACTCATTGAATAAGTTGAAAGCAAAGAAATTAATTTTGAAATTCATGATGAGAAAGTTCTGAAACAGTAATTTTCTAAAGTTTATTTTAATTTCAGTTCGAAGAATTTTGAAAATTTTTACATGATTACGAAACAATTCATTGTTTAATATTTGGATATTTTTCTAACTGTGATAAAGCGTTAATTATAAAAAAAAATTCTATAAAAGCTTATAATAAAACTCACTTTTATTTCCGACTTGGTGACATGCGTATTATCCAGCTCCTTATGCAAATACTGAAACACATACCACATTGCCTGAACCGAAGTGGGCCGGAATATCAACGTATTATCCTCTTCATTACAAGCCTGTCCAGCTCCATGAACAGTCACTCCACCATCGCCAGCGAGTTCCACCCTACTACACCAGAGCAGCGGCAGGACGACGCCAATTCTGAATTTGGAGATTGATTCAAGATGTTTTGAATAAGGAAAAAGAAACTTACGTCATTTGCGATTTGTAATAATCCATGCCAATCAAAAGGGTTCGTTTTTCTGGATAGACACTATCTGTATAGGTGGTGACGATCGTCAGATAGCGGGAATGATCAGCAACTTGGGTTTGCAGTTTTACTGCCATTATCAATGTATCTTGTGGTCGCAATAGATGGAACATTGATTGAAGATGTGTCTCGATTTCAGCACCGCTTTCTGATGTGTGCGAACAAGTTGGGGAGTATTCGCTGGAATTCAATTTTTTTTTGTTCATTAGAGGCTTTAGTTTAATGTAGGGGGATTTAATTTCGTAATATTTCAGATACATTAATGTTTCGCAAGATTTCTCACAAGGAAATTTCGTAAATCAATATTTTAATAATATGGAATGTTTTCTGAAAACATGTCATATAATCGATTTTTAACGTTTATCAACATCGTGATTCTTGTTTCTAATGAGTTGGAGAATCACTTTGTATGTACGAATATCTAGAAGTATGCTAGAAAACGAGATTTAGCTTTTGAATATTTTCAAAAATCCGGTTTTTATGAGAAATAAAGATTTCCGGTATTTTTATGAAACTTTCATAGCTTATTTTATTTAAAAAAAAAAGAAGGATACAACTTAATAATTCGTAATTTATTATTCTTTCGGAATCTGTCCTGGTTTTTTTTTCAAAGTTTGTATGTTAACAGTTCTATTTTAATGGTAGTTAATTGGAAATCAACACTTGAGAGTATCTTTTTATAGTTCTTTCTTCAAAAAATCTAGTCACTTTTTAAAAATTTATAGCTTTCTTGAAATATCTTTTTCAAAAATTCATAAAAGCTCACCTATGAGGTAGGATGATAGCAGCTCCTCTCACTGCAAAATAACATTCTGACATTGATCGATTTCGCGAAGAACATCGTGATAAATCAGCTTCCTGCAATAAAATTACTTTTTTTCTAAATTTTATTCACTTTCCAAACTCACCGTGATATCACTGTCATCATGTACCGATGGTGATGGTGATCGTTGAACCTGCACCAACGACATCGACACCAATCAACCCGAAAAGGGATGGTGCGCGAGAATAAAAAGTTATTAATTTACAATCCGTGTGCCATCTTCTACATGACTGACGCACAAAATGTAGGTGGACGCGCCCGCCAACTCAAACGAATCTTTTTTTTATTGTTTTGGGAATTTTTTATTTCGTCATTTTCCTAGTTCTCCTCGCAAAATTTATATTTAATATTTTCAGAATGTCTTTTAATTTCAATGCAGCATATTCCGAAATCTTCTCACTCCAAGATCTCCGTGACGATGAAATTGTGCAGACTTCTCCACTTCTGAATTTAGATGAAAAAGTAATTACGAAAATCATGGAGTATATTCCGGTCAAGGAGCGCGTCAAAAATACACGAAGTGTATGTAAAAAGCTATCAGAATGTGTGAAAAAATCAGTGAAATCAGTGGCGTTTTTCCGCGACGAGTTGGATTACTATGACGATGCCAAACTTCTAGTTTTCTTATCGATTTATGGACAAAATGTCGAGTATTTGAACTATGATTTGTATCGATCGAGTGGTTTAAAAGAAATCGCTCAATGGTCTTGGCGACAATCGGTGATTCGCACAATTTCGACATGCCCACAATTGAAACATTTGGATATTTTGGTTTGTACACGACATCGATTGAGAGATGCCGATGTAAACCGGATTTTCAAGCAATGTGTGAATTTGGAGACTTTGAAACTTGATGCACAATATATTATTGGACACTGCTTCACGGTAAATTAAAGATTTTATTTAAAAAAAAATCGATTTTTTTTAGAAAGCTCCAAAATCTCTTCTTCATTTGGAAATGGAGTTGTGCCATCGAATCATCAAACCGCTCTTCAGCGTTGCTTGTTCTAAATTGGGAAAATTAAAGGTGAGATTTTTTTCTAAACTTATAAAAAATAGAACCTTGAAAAATTGTCTAATAGCTTTTCAAACCAAAAGTCTGTTCAATTTAACTAAAATTTTCTAACATTGAAGGATGGAAAAAATTTAAATACATTTTATACTCCAAAACCGAAAACAATTAACTTACACAGATGAAAGCTCAATTGTAGAAACATGATTATTAGTTTGAAAGTAAAACAAACATAGTATTGATAGAAATAGACATATTCTTTCTAAATTCAGCTTTAGAAACAGTAAATCTTTTCAAACTAGAGTTTTGATTTTAATTTTACGAATGTCTGCTAATTTTTTATATAATATTTTTTTAAATCTAAAAAGTTGAGAAATATTTCATGAAATTTTCGAGATTCAGTTTCCTGTTTGCTATATTTATGAAAAAATTTCCGAAATGTCCCAAAAATATTAAAAATATTGATAAAATAAACCATTATCAAAAAACTTCATAATTAAATGAATTAAAATTTTACTGATGCTTTCTACTATTTCAAAGGTTTCATATTTAATTATTCATGTTGAAAATAATTGATTCTTTATTCATCGAAAATAGAAACGATTTCTTTCTTCAAGTTTGAATTTTAAAAAAAAACCTGCTCATATTCATCGATGCCATTCATTAAATATTTCAGTTTTCAAAACAGAAAAGTTTTTTTTTTTTCATTTTGTGAAATTTAAAAGCTAGTTTCAAGTAACCTCGAGTAACTTTTGTGCAAAAAATAAAATATTGAAGTGAACACGTTGAAACAGTGAATTATTCGATGTAAATTACAATAAAAGCTCATTTTTCCAGACGCTCCACATGTCGCAGCTCTATTGCATTGACGAAAAAGTCACCAAAAAGCTCGCCACTGGCATGAAAGATTTGCAACAACTATCCATTGTCGCCGACCCAGAGAGAACCTCCACCCCATTCCCACTCTCCGATCTCTGCCGTCTCTCCAAACTTCACACTCTTTGCCTCGAAGGCTTCTATCCGGTCACCGATCGTTTCCTTGGCGAACTCTGCAACGCCGCCACATCAAAATGCGCCGAAACACTCGAGCATGTCTCATTGGCCTATTGTAAAAATATTGGCGTCGCCGGTATTCAACAATTATCGCAGCTGCCAAAGCTGAAAAGTTTGAACCTGGATGGAGTGACAAAACGCGATCTTTCTCAAGGCATCGTTTTTCTTCGCCAAATTGAACGAATTCTCCTGTCGGATGACACATTTTTAACCCCCGCATCGGTGATTGAAATGGCGCGACATTGTCAAAATATGAAATTTTTGGACATTTCCAACAATCGCCATTTGATGACGCAGGAATTCGCCCAGCAATTGATGCGTGTTGAAAGAAAGTCGCCACTCGTAGTTCTCACGGACAATGAGGAAACGTGGATGAGATGTTGTCCGAGAGATGTACAACAGAATAATATGGAAATTGTTCATCTTCATCGGCAAATGATGTGAGTTTTTTTTTAAAACTATTTTGATAGGGGCTATAGAATTATTGTTTATCCGGCGAGGTCAGAAGTCGCTTGAAAATGGGAAGAAAATGAAATTGGTTCGGATCGCGGGTAGATCAAAAATGTCTTGTAGCGACGAGGTGAGTGTGTAGTTCTTTTGGAGCAGAGACAAATCAATATATTTATTATACGTTGCTTTTTTTGTTTTCAACATAATAAATTTAGCAAAGCTTCGCGTTTTTGAAGGAAACACTGAATTTAAGAGTGCCGGAAGTGTGCAAACCCATGTTAACGACATGTGTAGATATCACCGATTTCAGGCACTGGTAACTTTTTATCAGAAAAACTATTTGAAATGGTTATTCATTCAATCAGTTCCGATTAGATTGTTTGACATTTTTATGAATTTTCACCATGTGAAATTATTGAAAACTGGTTTCTGAAAATATTTGAATATGAACCGCATTTTCCTTCATACAAATGTTTTTTTTAACATTTTACTACGAAAAAGCAACTCTCTTCTGATTTCATTGTGGTAAAAACAACAAAAAAATCAACGTTTAACAAATATATTGATTTGTCTCTGCTCCAAAAGAACTACACACTCACCTCGTCGCTACAAGACATTTTTGATCTACCCGCGATCCGAACCAATTTCATTTTCTTCCCATTTTCAAGCGACTTCTGACCTCGCCGGATAAACAATACTTTATTGTCAATACGATTTTAGTTCCGCTACCATATAGAAAATGAATAAAAAATTGAGTAGATCAACAAAAATCAAACTACATACATACATAACTACTTCCAGTTTTTGTTAAAAATCCTTTAAAAAAAAATGCGTGTAAGGTTTTCTAATTTTTGTTTTACTGTTTTTCTATTTGTAACAATAACTTTGAAATTTATTTTTTCAGTTTCCCAACCTTTTTTGAACTTTGAAAACGAATTTTTAAAATTTCCATATGATTTCAAAACCTTGGCTACGTTTCCAAAAAAAAGATAGAATTGAAAATATCAAAATTCAAGTCTCTGAAGAAGTGAGCATTTTGAGCATTAACTTGCTCTTTAAAAAAAAATTTCAGTCAAGATAGAAATCTGTTTCAAGATTGGCCTCGAAAATTGGTATTGAAAATTGAAATTTCGTGAATTTTCTAGATTTCGAAATTTTTTGAGTAGAAAAATTGTTAGTAAACAAATTTTGAAGATTTCTATACGGCATCAAAACCGCAGCCAAAGTCAAAAAAATCGAATTGAAAATCTATAGGTCATCTAAAACTACAGTAACATCATTTGCAAATTTAACTATCACCCTTCTAAACCATATTTTTTGCAGCCCGATCAGCTATCTCTCACCACTTTCACCAAACGGACCACACCAATTGCGATCTGGTCTTTTGATGCCTGAACTTCGACGAGGAAATCGTTATCGAATGTTGGAGAAAAACTTGAACTTGGGAGAAGCAAAACCAGAACCCATTCAAGTTGACGAGCAGGATACCCAAATTTGGTCGGAAATGATGTTGGATCCTATGCTTATGAACAACTTTGCTGGACTGTGGGATCCGGGAATGATGGATTTGGCGGCGTTGATGAATCCCGTCTTCATGGCACCATCAATTGCACCACCACCACCAATTATTGATCCAATGCTCAATTTGATGGCGATGGGTGCTCCAAGACCACCGGCTCAATCTCGTGCCCCACAACCACCAGCTATTATGCCTGAACCGATGATGAATTTGATGACCCTTGGCTCGGGCGGTGCTCCAAGACCGCCAAGTCGAACTCAGGAGAATCAGACGGTGTCGCCACCAATTGTGAAGTATTCGCGACCGGCGAGATCTTCGAGAAAAAGTGGGGCCAATGGATCTTCCATCGCGCAAAAAAAGAAGCAGGTTTTGCAAGCACGCAAAGATCCTCAATTCACCGATGCCGATTTCCCGCCACTTGGATAATTTTTTTTCTGAATACGGCCTTCTCGACACCCATGTTATTTTTGTTGTGTTCTTACACTTTAACCTAATCTCTCTCCACAATATCTTACACGTGTAATTCTCTCATTCTCATATTTGTGTATTTTGATTAATTGTGCCTTTTGTATTGGAATAAAATTGTGAAAGTGAACAAGAAGGTATAAAGCTGCTTATTATTTTGATGTCAGATCCACATTTTCTGACGAAAATCTAATTTTTAAGAATCTATGATGAAAATTTCTTTGTAGCTACCACCTCTCTAAAGACGTCGCTTTCGTTGTCCCCTAGGGGACTGGGCCGAGCTCAGCAGCAGTGCAACGCTGAGACGACCCTTGGAAAGTCGGAGCAAGCCCCGAGTCTTTCCGCGGTTCCAAAAATCATATAACCTTAATTACATTCATTCGAATGTATACCGTAGGTTAATACGATAAGAACAGATACTACACTTTGATCTTAGCTAATAAGCCGAAGAAGCGATAAAGAAAACACAAAGCGATGAGGTCTTATATTTTTCGTGTCACCGACAATGAGCGGGTCCGGCAGTGCACTATGGTCCTTGTTAAAAGGGGCGGGGCTTGGACAGCTTCAATTTCACTGGTTTATAGTATGCTTTTTGTTCGCTTCGAAATATTTTTTGAAATATGTTTGTTTATCGAAACAACAAAAAATCTAAAGGCGCACAACGTTTTCCGAAATATTTCGAAGCGAACAACAAGCATAATGTAAGTTTAAAGAAGGACTGTGAGATAAAATTTTCATGTTTCACTGAATAGAATAACTATATTCTCATCGAAATAATCGTACTTTTTCAGTAATTTTTTTGAAATAATAAAATTCTACTCACTCTGGGTTATGTTCGCTTTATCGAACCTGGTTTTTTCTTTTCTTTCTCTCTGTTTTCAACACACACTCACAATTGTTCGTAAAGTTAGGTGTGTACAATTCAAAAAAAAAAAAAATAGGACAAAATTCTGCAGACTAGGTTTTTAGATTATTTCGGAGCCCAAGCCCACTTTCAAGTTCTCGAAAACAAATTCCATAAATATATTCCTCAATAAAAAATAGAAGCCCCGCCCCTTTTAACGACGACCATAGCGCACAGCCAGACCAGCACATTGTCGGTGGCACGAAAAATATAAGAGCAGCCAGAAATATTTGTATTTATCGCTTCTTCGGCTTATTAGCTAAGATCAAAGTGTAGTATCTGTTCTTATCGTATTAACCTACGGTATACATTCGAATGAATGTAATTAAGGTTATATAATTTTTGGAACCGCGGAAAGACTCGGGGCTTGCTCCGACTTTCCAAGGGTCGTCTCAGCGTTGCACTGCTGCTGAGCTCGGCCCAGTCCCCCCAGGGGGACAACAAAACATGAATTAATGAGAGAAAACAGCAGGTGTTGAAATTGACCCGGATTGGATGCATCGTTTTTTTTTGCCCATAAAGTCCTTTTAATTAGTTTGTGTGTATGGATGGATGGATAACTTGTTTTTTGTTTGGTTTGGTTTGGTTTCTCTCAATTTGTTCAAATTCATACTTGTTCGGGTTTTGATAAAACATTTTCATGAATATATCGATTATATGTACATATTTTCTATTGGTATATCCCGGCATTTTCGGGAAAACAAAATTCGTCCCGCGATATCATATCTCGTTTCAAAAAAGATATATTATTAAATATGATATATCAGATGAAGATGATTGAGATGATGAATAATAACCGAAAATGATGCGAATTTCTTTTTGAACGGCGAAAACAAGAACAGCAAAAAGTGGTGGTTTTTAGGTTATATTAGAGACCTTGGAGGAAAAAAGTAGGATTTACCGCGCAAATTTTTATGAAGCGTGCAAATTCGGTGTTTTTTTGTAGGACATTATTGGAATATCTGTGATAATTTTAATACATATTTTATTATAGATTAAAAGTTCCAATTCGTGCCTCCAATTGAGCTGGGAAAAAAGATAACTGAGTTAGGTACAGTAATCAGGAGAGTACTGTAGTTTCGTTTGAAGCACAGTACCTTAGGTCAAACTTTAAAACACACATTTTTGAATTTTGAAAAGCCCGCCAAAACATGAAAGTTTAGAAATTAAGCAAGTTTGAAACCACCCAAAAATTTTCAATTTCAAATTTGTGCCAAAATTTTGAAAGATCGAAAAATTTCAAAATCGGGATTTGAAAACAGAAAAAGCCCGCCAAAAAAATTGAAATTTAAAAAATACAACCCCTTTAAAATTTAAGTTACCACCAAAAATCAGACATTGGAAAACTCCAACATGAAAACTACAGTACCCCTGCCCCCCAAAGTCATCCCCTACTCAAAAATCATATTCCAGTATCACTCCCATATCGAATTACTGCGCGAGAAGCCTTGGCAAAAAATGGGGGCGGAGCCTATTTGTCTTCCCCCTGACATTCGTCTCCCATCGTCTTCTTATTTGGTCGCAAAAATTTATCCTGTTCTTCTCTTCTCCTTTTTTCCACCCCATCTTCATCATCGGGTTTAGTATGCGTATAGCACGATGTTCAATTATGTTATTTTTTTTACTATTTTGTATTTACACAGTAAACGGTCATTTATATCAAGGTAAGTTGCCGCCGCTGTTGCAGCTGCTAGCTTGGCGCAGGCGGGTAGGCTCGCGCCTCACACGTACTAGGTCGCGGGTTCGAACCCCAACATGGTCGAAATCTTTTTTTTTCAGATCATCATCGATATCGTCGACAAATAACGTCAGATGATATAAATAATCAACAGCAAATTGACCTAAATGTGACAGTACCTTATATTTTCTCGGCGAGACTCTATTCTTATGGACCTGCTAGGGGAGATATAGCTATGAATGGGAGGAATGAAATTTATAAGCTGGAGAATCCTATACATTTCATGGGTAATGTATATGACAGTGTTTATGTGAGTTATTATTTTTTTTTTGGTTTTTAAAGGAACATGACATGAAGTTTGTTTTTTTAAACGTTGAAGAGGTTTCGACATAATTGATCCTCTTGACAAGATTTTATGAAATAATTGGCAAAAGTCTAGACATTTTTTGTCCTCTCCCGAGAAAATCTCGAAAATTTCCTGTATTCAAATATCCGGCAGCCGCCTTTAACACCATTTCGATTGATAAGAGAAATAGTGTGGCATATTAGGAGGATGGCCAGGGAGAACAATGAAATGAGATGACAAGAGGATTGAAAATGGAAATTATATATATTTGGCGGGTTGATTATTTTCTTTTATTTTTTAGTGAAGCCAAATAGAATAGAATACTTATCTATATATGTCGGGAAGGAAAGTGAAAATTGTTATCACCTACTTTCTAGGAAAAAAAACAAAACGGCTTTTTATGGTTGACCTGATGGGGAAGCGAACCGCTGACCTTGCGGGTGAGAGGCGCACACGCTAACCAGTAGGCTAACCAGGCAGTTGGGAGAATTTGCATAAATGTTGCAGACTATTTCGCTGTTCAGAAAAATAAAAAAAATAGAGAAAACTGGAAAGGTGTCATCTTATTATGCAATCAGATTTATTCATGTTGTAAATACAAATAAGGAAGACAGGTGAAAACACAGGAAACGAATACATTAGGAGAGGATGACATGCCTTTTGTTTATTCTCCTAAGGACAAAATATTTACCAATTATTTGGGAGAGGAGGGATTTTACACAAAAAATAGATATTTAGTAACGGAAATAGACACTTTCGTTTTTCGTCACGAAAGAAGCCACTTCAGAATTGTTCAACAGTTTTTTGTAATGAAAAAAAAAAAATCAAAATTTACAGATTTCAAGAGATGGGTCGATTGGGTTTGCTGAGAAGCCGACTAAGCCTTCGGCTTTGCCGGTGGAAGATCCGGTGATTGCAGTTTTTTGGCAGACGGCGACGTTGGGGAATGTTTGGTATAGAGAGACGGATGGTGAGTGGGAGAGAAAGTCAAAAAAAAAAATTAAATTGCCCTGGGTGAGTATCGAACTCTTGACCTTGAGATTAGTAGGCTAACATCTTAACCACTAGGCTACAAGTAGAACTGTTATACTTTATTGTTTCACACTACGTTCACATTATTTAAAAAAAAATTAAACATGAGCAGAGATCGAACCCGTGACCTCAAGATTGACAGGCGAACATCTTAACCACTAGGCTATATGTATGCGTTTTTGGTTTTCGGATATTTTTTTGGGAATTTGGTATACTCTCTTGAGAAGCAGCTACTTTTTCTTGTATCAAATTTAGCGTTGCAAAATCGGGCAAACAGGCGGCCCTTTCGCCCGAATAGTGTCACGTTTTTTGTTGCAATAACGTTATAAACAGTAATGAACAGGCAAACGGGCGAACGGGCGAACAGGCAAAAGGGCAAACGGGCGAACGGGCGAACGGGCGAACGGGCGAACGGGCGATCGGGCGAACGGGCGATCGGGCGAACGGGCGAAAGGGCGAAAGTGCAAACGGGCACGGGCAAAAGGGCGTTCTGAAAGTCGGGCGAACGGGCGATTTTTTTACAAGCTTAATCTAATTATCTTTTTAAAAAAAACCTTGATTGGAATCGAACTCTTGACCTCACGCTTCGTAGCCGAAAATTTTATCCACTAGGTTATAAATGCTTTTTTTGGGGAACTCTGTAGACTATTATAACGATTTTTTATGAAAAAAAAAACATTTTGTTTACATAAAAACATAGGCGAGGGTCGAACCCGTGACCTTAAGATTGATAGGCGAACATATTAACCACTAGGCTATATGTCTGTTGATAGATTTATCGGAGCTCCTTGCAACTTTGTTAGGAACTTGGTAGGTTCTCATAGAAGTCAGTTTGACCTCTGACCTCTCGATTGATAGGTTAGCATCTTATCCACTAGGCTAGACGTTGATTTTGTAATTTTTTGGACATCCCGATTAATAGCTGAACCCCTTATCTACTAGGCAACACTCCATTCTCCATCAAAAATCACATTCTAGACGTCAACATCGTGAATCTGGCTCACAACGAGGTCAACATCCAATATCGCTATGGCTCTCAATTCCGCGTCCGCTCAGTTGTATTGATTACATGGGAAAACATCAAGGATCCACAAATTCCGGTATTTTTTTTCTCTTTGTCAAGTGCCTAATTATTTGGAAAGAATAACAAAAATTAGGAGATTCATAATTATTCTCTTGAAACATAATATAGCGGATAATAATTAGGATACATAATAACTACAAAATAGAGAAAAAAGAAAAAACTGTTTTTCAGGAAGCCGAGGGAAATACGTTTCAATTGGCGTTGATTATTGGTGACACTATGACATTTGCACATTTTATTTATAGCAAACTCAACAATAATATCAATGCAATTGTGAGTTTTTCGGCTAAGCCCCGCCCCTTTTCAACGACGGTCATAGCGCACAGCCGGACCCGTTCGTTGTCGGTGACACGGAAAATATGAGAGCAGACAGAAATAGTTATCATTATCGCTTCTTCGGCTTATTAGCTAAGATCAAAGTGTAGTATCTGTTCTTATCGTATTAACCTACGGTATACATTCGAATGAATGTAATTAAGGTTATATGATTTTTGGAACCGCGGAAAGACTCGGGGCTTGCTCCGACTTTTCAAGGGTCGTCTCAGCGTTGCACTGCTGCTGAGCTCGGCCCAGTCCCCCCAGGGGACAACAAGAAGGAAAATAGTTACGGCTTTACTTTCCAGGCAGGCTTCTCATCACATCAAAACTTCTACTCTCTTCCCGATTCGGCTACCAACGACGCCATTCTCCTCTCAGAGAAGTCGGACATTGGCATCCCAGGTGAATGGCTTTTCCGCGTCGATAGTCAACAAATCTACCTCTGTGGGGCTGGTTTCAAAGGTCTCGAATGCATTGAGAGCTGCGCCACATCTCAATGGTTCAATGATTGCGCAAAATCTTGCCATTGTGATGGTGGTGATGGGTGTGATCAGGAGAATGGACGATGTCCAAACGGGAAATGCTCGCCGGGTTGGAGAGGTGAACCGATTTGTGATGTGGATTTGGATGAATGTGAGATGGACTTGGCCAATTGCCCCAATGAACAACCAGATTGTTTGAACACACCGGGAAGCTTCTTGTGTCTTTGTTTCGAGTATGATGAAGAGCGGCAAATGTGCAAGGGATCTAAGGTGGCTGAGCCAGCATCAGCTCCAATTCCTGTGGATGTTATACCCCTCCAACCGTCGTTCACTAGAGTTCCAGCGACATCATTGGCGGCGACAAGGCAAAATAGATTCAAGTCAACGATAGCGCCAACGAGTAGAACTACAAGTAGCCGAATTGTGGCGAGTACTACAGTAACCCGAGTGCCAGTTGGTAATGAGATTAATACGGTGAGTGTAGGTTCTTTTAAGCAGTTTCGGACTTTTCTCGGAAAATGAAAATTTTTAATTTTCCGAAAAAAAAGAAACGCACACAAATAGCCTAAGCCCCGCCCTCTTACACAACGATCATAGCGCACAGCCGGACCCGCACATTGTCGGTGACATGAAAAATATAAGAGCAGACAGAAAAAAAAAAGTGACCTTATCGCTTCTTCTATCTGCCCTTATCGTATACATCCGAATGTCCGATAAAAGCTCAAACTACTTTCCTCAAATTTACCGTTTTCGAAAGTCATAAAAATACGTGAAACTGTTTTCGTTCCGCGTTTTTCTACTTTTTTTTTTGAGGGAATTTCCAGGCTCTGAAATTTTCAGCCTAAATTTGAGGTTTTTGAAGAAAATGAATATTCCAGGCATCTTTTTCATACTTGATTAACCCTCAAACTTTATTCTATACAAAGTTTTTCGTCAAAATTTCGGACTGAAATTTAAGATTAAGGAATTCCGTTTCGTAAAAATTGACACCAGGAGGTTGATCAGCGTTCAAAAATCTATCAAATGATATAAAAAAAGTCAAGATTTTTTTATTTCTAGCCATTGTTGATGACTGAATCTAGCACACGACCATCGACGACAATTGCAATGACTACGGTGGTGAGTACTGTAGATACCTACAGTATATCAATACAAAGTTTATTCCAGCAAACCGCTTGTTCAAGATGCGATCAGAACGCAAAATGTAAAAATGGAGTTTGTGAATGTCTTGAAGGTTATACTGGCGATGGATTCAGATGTTATGATATAGATGAGTGTCAAATTGATGGAGCAGTTTGTGGAAATCACTCGATCTGCACCAACACGATCGGAAGCTTTGATTGCTCATGCTACGGCGGTTATCGCTTTGAAGAAGGCCAATGCGAAGGTGAGAAACAGTGTGTAGATGCTAGAGAGTGGTGAGAGATAGAGAGCGGCGGCGCCTCTCTTTCTTCTATGCAATTGCGGCGACTATCTCTCACCACCGTCGATAGCTCAGTTGGTAGAGCGGAGGACTGTAGAGTCAGTGGGTATCCTTAGGTCGCTGGTTCGAATCCGGCTCGACGGAATTGTTTTTTCTTTTTTTTTTTTTCAAAGAGATTCTGAAGGATTACAGATATTGATGAATGCCGAGAGACGCCGAAGATTTGTGGAGATCCAACTAAAGGTACCCGATGTATCAATAAAGATGGAAGTTTCGAATGTGCTTGTCGTGATGGATTCGAGGGAGATCCTTCAACAGAGTGTAGAGATATCGATGAGTGTCTGAATCGGGATGCATGTGGGTCAAATTCGCAATGTACGAATATTGAGGGTGGTTATGAATGTGAATGTTTACCTGGCTTCGAGAGATTGGCAGAAGGGGCTCATTGTACGGATAGAGATGAGTGTGCAGTGGCGCCTTGTCACCCAGCCGCCACGTGTAGTAATATACGGTAAGTGTGCCTTTAAACTTCTTTTTTTGAGAAAGTTTTTAAAACCTTTCGAGAAATAAGTTCTTTCAATACTAAAAAAAAACTGCTAAGCTCCGCCCCTTTTAACGACGACTATAGCGCACAGCCGGACCCGCTCAATGTCGGTGACACGAAAAATATAAGAGCAGACAGAAATATCTCCCCTTATCGCTTCTTCGGCTTATTAGCTAAGATCAAAGTGTAGTATCTGTTCTTATCGTATTAACCTACGGTATACATTCGAATGAATGTAATTAAGGTTATATGATTTTTGGAACCGCGGAAAGACTCGGGGCTTGCTCCGACTTTTCAAGGGTCGTCTCAGCGTTGCACTGCTTCTGAGCTCGGCCCAGTCCCCCCAGGGGGACAACAAAGAGAAAAAAGTGGCCGAGAAGGTTCACAAGAAAGGGGGTACTAAGAAAGGAAGTTACTCATAGGTAGAGCTAGTTTTTCTCAAACTATAGAAGTTTCAGCTAGGCCACATTACAGTAACCCGATCTGTAGACCTCAACTCTGTTACGTACAGTGACCCTTATTTTATTATTCCAGCGGTTCCTATAAATGTGAATGCATCGATGGATTCATTGGTGACGGCAAAACATGTCACGAAACCATCCTCTACCCAATTTCCAACGATTCAATAGTTATCCCTCGCTCATGGGATGCGGTCACCACCCTTCCACTCAACGGCAATGTCACTGTTTTCGGCAAAACCTACTCCAAAGTCTACCTATCCACCAACGGTATTCTCTCATTCGAAGATCAACATCGAGGCCTCGTCAATCATGCGGAAATGTCGCGCACCCCGGCCGTTTTTGCTCTTCACGCTCAGTTTAATTATGCTCGAGAGGGATTGATTGCTTATACATTTATTAATGGCTCAGATGAGAGCACTTTTTCTCTTCTGCAAAGGAGTTCAATGGGTGTGGCGACGAGCTTAGGGTTGGAGAAGTTTGTCACGAAGAAGTTGCACATTTTCACGTTTGATCGAGTCAAACAAGCCGGGTCGGATAATGTGAGTTTATCATAATTAGTTTCCTCAAAAAAAAGTATATTTTCAGCTCAATTCATTCCAAATCGTTTTGGCGGAAGGCACCAATGACGTCACCATTTTATCGTTGATCTACGAGAAGGTTCAAGCTAAGGGTCCGATGACTGGAATTTCGACGTTTTCACGATTTTTGATGCTTCCCAATGATCGATTGACACGTGGATCGAATATTGGTCAACCTGGAAAATGGATGTATCGAATTGATATGAAAGAGCTGAATAGTTGTCCGCCTGGAAGACTAGGAGAGCCAATGTGTGATAGAGGTAAAAACGCACACAAACTGCCTAAGCTCCGCCCCTTTTAAACGAAGGTCATAGCGCACAGCCGGACCCGTTCATTGTCGGTGGCACGAAAAATATAAGAGCAGACAGAAATGTGTATCATTATCGCTTCTTCGGCTTATTAGCTAAGATCAAAGTGTAGTATCTGTTCTTATCGTATTAACCTACGGTATACATTCGAATGAATGTAATTAAGGTTATATGATTTTTGGAACCGCGGAAAGACTCGGGGCTTGCTCCGACTTTCCAAGGGTCGTCTCAGCGTTGCACTGCTGCTGAGCTCGGCCCAGTCCCCCCAGGGGGGACAACAAAGAGGAAAATGGTCACTAGAATAGCTCTAGGCTTGAAATATCAAAACTGCATGTTAGTTTTTTTTCCGACTAGTACTGTAGTAGATTAACACACTGTATAGTCCAAAAATGTATCGGTATCACGCGCTCCATGGAAAAGCAAGCTTTGCAGCCACACAACGCTAACTTTTCAATGAGAAAATCATGCGTTGCGTATTGCGTCGCGTGCTTTGTCCAACGGGGCGCGTGGTACCGATGAAATATTAGTGATTACAAGTACAGTACTCCTACAGTAACCCACTCCATTTTCAGAATGCGATTCTGGTCGCTATGGCCTAAACTGTGAGTCCACTTGTCATTGCGAAGGTTCTGTTGCATGTGACACCAAAACCGGATATTGCCCAGGTAATCTGTGTAGAGCTGGATGGGAAGGACCTTCGTGTGATCAAGGTGAGCTTGAAACTACACCATTCCACGTGGAATTCAAATTTTCAGACATTGATGAGTGTACAATGAAGCTTGTCACTTGCGCACATGGTTCGGAATGTGTGAACACACGTGGCGGATATCGATGTGATTGTAAGAGTGGATTTGTTCAAGTTGGCAAACAATGTCAAACTATTGATAATTGTTTGGCACATTTCGGCGTGCCATGCGCGGCTAATGCGGAATGTTTGGATGTAAAATGCGTATGTCGGCAAGGTTTTCATGGCGATGGGTTCCGATGTGTTAGAACTTCAACGACTTCTTCTATACAACATCATCTAATGGATAATGGAAACCATAATAACAATATGACTTCTGAAAATACATCTGAAGTTGTGGAAGTGCCAGAGAAGCCGTTTGTGATGAGGAATTGGGATGGCGCAGGCTCCACAACAAGCCTAAACACACCTAATGTTCTTCAAGCCATCCCGCCGTTGTATACAGGTGAGAGATAGAGAAAGAAAAAGAAATCGAGGGTGAGCGGGATCGAACCCGCGACCTTTGCAACGAGAGTCGAGCGCGCTACCTATTACGCTATGCGAGACAGTGGTGCAGCTTGTATAGACTTCCCTTATATTTGCGTCATTCTAAAAAAAGAGAATTATTTATATTAAAGGAGCATGAACACAATTATTTGATAGTAATCTTGAGAGTGACGCGTTTAGAAAATCAGAGATTATCCTGATTTTTGCGTTTGATGTGACGAGTGAGCTATTTTTGTGTAGTTCTCTCGGACTAAAAACATAAATATATCTACGTCTGCAATCTACATAATTTTTTTTTAATCGTGAAAAGAAATTGTTTTTCGAAATTTCAAAAAAAGCTGTGTAGTTCTCTTGGACAACATCTATTTTTCAAAATTTGATTTTTTCCAGTCAGAAAATCCGTGTAGTTCTTTTGGAAAAAAACAGAATTATTTCAAACGATTTTATTTTCCCGCCGAAGTCAGTGTAGTTGTCTCGGACAAGAGTTATTTTCCAAAGAATGAAAAAAATGTTTTTAAAGTTTCAATTTTCCCGCTAACAAATCTGTGTAGTTCTCTCGGAGAAGACAAATTTTCCTTTAAAAATTGTGTACTTCTCTCGAACAAAAAGCACAATCTTTAAAGGCACACAGTCTTTGCTCTTTTCCGCCTCCCTAATCCAAGCAAATTTCAATTGCTAATTAAGGCCACGCCCTCTTTTTCTCACTTTTTTTTCGCGCAGAAAAAAATTGTTATTTAGGATCATGAATTGTGGATGTAATACCTAGATTTATTTTTTTTGGATAAAATATTTTTTAATTTTTTTCAGCGCCGCCAATCAAACCCAAATCGGAAGATAAGGATATTATCATGGAAGGTGATAAGGAGAAGGTCGAAGAGAATGATGGAATGCATTGTGAGTTTGGAAGGAAGGGGGGGGGGAGGGGGTACTGTAGGTGTACTGTATCAAGGGTTTGGTGAACTTCAAACACCTGAAAATATTCCTGTGTACTTCTCTCGGATAATCTTCTTCTCAAAGCTCAAAAAACACGTGTACTTCTCTCGGACAGTATTTAAAAATTGAGAAGAAAAAATGAATGTGTACTTCTCTCGGAGAAAATTTCAAAATTCCAGCGAAAAAATCGTGTGTACTTCTCTCGGAGAAAATTTTTAATCTCATTTGAAAAAGCTCGTGTAGTTCTCTCGGAGAAAATATCTACAAAATCGTCAAAAAATGCTTGTGTACTTCTCTCGGAGAACATTCAAAAATTCCTTTGAAAAAATCATGTGTACTACTCTTGGACAATTTTTTTTCCAAATTAACAAGAAAACCCCGTGTGTACTTCTCTCGGACTAAATTTCAAATCCGTGAAAAGTGGTGCTTGTGTACTTCTCTTGGAGAACATTTCAATTATCCTTTGAAAAATCACGTGTACTTCTCTCGGAGAAAATATCCACAGAATCGATAAAAAATGCGTGTGTACTTCTCTCGGACTAAATTTCGAATCTGTGAGAAATGGTACTTGTGTACTTCTCTCGGAGAAAAATTCAAAACGCATTTAGAAAAGCTCGTGTACTTCCCTCGGACAACATTTTAAAGATTTTTACACAAAAATTCGAAAAATCATCTGCCAAAATTTCAATTTCTAAGAACGGCGTTAAAATTATAGCGTTCAAAATTCTCCGTGTACTTCTCTCGGACAACTCTCGTTCAAAAATTGATGATTTTCCAGTAGTCTTCGTCATCCTCCCAGCCGCCCTCATAATCATCTGGCTCGTGCTCATTTTTGTCGTCTTGGTGCTCTGCAAAATGAGCAAAAGAAAACGCGAAGCTCGCGCTTCTTCAACCCAACACTACTCGCGCACCTGGAAAACGGCTCCACGTGAGCGAAGTCTTCCATCCCGTAACCCGAATATCATCTACGGTCGAACTCCTCGAATCACCACGTATGAAGGCTACTAATAGAAGACAACATTGCCATCAATTCAAATTAAGCACAATATACAATATTACACCACGGGTTCACCAAAACACAATCACCATAAATTGCACCAATTGCTCATAATAATTATAACGATAATAAAGTGTATAATAACTGAATTTACAGGGAAAATTGTGCATTTTGGCAAGATTCTAAACAAAATATGATAAAAAATCAAATGAAATGAATAAAGTTAGTAAATAAAGAGAAGAGAAAGACACATTTTTACATACATTGTTGAATGGGTACAGTAGTGTTAGATCGCGGCGGGACCATCTTCGGCTTCTGTGGTGGTTGTGGTGGACGATGGTGGCGGTGGTGGTGGACAATGATAGTGAGAATCGGCAAATTCGCGCATTCTTTTGACGTGTTCACTAAAGTAGTTGATCATGCCCGAGTGAACGAGACGACGTGGAAGACCGCCTGGAAGGTAATTGAAGTTGGGCATTTAAAGGAGGACTGCGACATAATTGCATGTTATATCTCAAAAAAAGTTCGTGTTTTCATTAGAATAATCCCATTCACTGAAAAATTCAAGAAAATTCGGTGTGGGAGCACCGAACAAAGCAAAATAGAAACCGGTGTCCACTGTGTCTCAATGGGTTATATGCGCTCTATTGAAATGTATTATCTTTTCTCTCTCATTGTTTTCAACACACACTAACAAGTTGTTCGTAATGTTAGGTGTTTGTAGATTTTAATGTACAACGACGCACTTTTGCGGACCATTTTTTTTAAAAATTATTTTGCAGCCTCCTTTAAGAGGGGTTTTCGGGTGTGGTGAACATCATGGTGATGTTTCTTTTGCACCAAAACTGAGCTGCAGCCAAGTTTTCGCCTATTTTTTTTGTCTAATTTTTAGAGAAAGGGTATTTTCGTATGACCAACATCATGGTGACGATCATGGTTAGAGATTCCTTATGAGCTGAGCAAAAAGAAAATATGGTCTAAAATTTTGAATTCTAGGCCACGCGGGCAAATGCGCTCCAATGCACACAGAGATATTTTTAATTTTCTATTTAGGACTTTTTGAGCATCCATTGAAAACGAATATTGTCTAGGAAAGTGTAAATATTCCCTTTTTACCGAACAAAGTTCAATAAAAACAATAATGTTACGGTTGTCAACAAAACATCACAAACGACGCACAAATGCACAAAGTCTGTGGGAACGGTGTGGGATCCGAAATTCGAACAAATTTTTTCTTTTTTCTGCAGCGAGTTGAAAACAATTTTTGGTTTTATTTAACATGTGAACTAGAACAATGAACATCAAGGCTCAATAATGGCAGTTGCAGTATACTATGCTCAACACATAAGGAATCTTTAAGAAGACAACCATCACGGAATTGTAGGTTGGCGTCTGGGTTAATCAATTTGGTACCTAAACTAGGTGAAAACTCAGGTTCACCCTTTTTATGTGAAAAATGAACATCACCATGATGTTCACCATACCCAAATACTCTTTTGTTGAAAGTTTCAATCAAAATCTGGGTCAGACAACGTTGTATATAAAATAGATGCAAACTAAGGTTCAGTTTTTTTCTGGTTTCGGAGCCGAATTTTGCAGAGTGCTCCAGACAATTTTCTCATTATCAGAGTTCTTCTGAATTCTACCAGAATCTATTTCAAAACGAAAATTCTACCGTACCTTTCAAATCGGTCTTCATCAACCATTCAAATTGTGCCACTCCATCTATCGAATAAGTCCGAATAATCGATGGGAAATTATGTCCTCGGACAATTTTCTGATCCGAGTTTTTTGGACACAACGTCGAGTCGACTGACACAAAAACGCCCGAATAGGAGTCGGACTGCGAGTCAAGCCGGATTCGTCGCAAATCCAAAAAGTCGCGCGATGATATGTAGCCGCGCATTGCTGGAGCGCTCACCGAGTAGTAGAGATCGGTGGCGTTGTCAAGGTGAGCGATGACCTGGAAGAATTACTGTATGTTTCTTTATACTGTAGTTTTTTAGCAATTAATTTGCTATAGATTTTCAGTTTTTTGTTCAATTTCTATTTACTTAATTTATACCATCTCAGGGAAAAAACGGCAAGCATGTCGCAAGGCTTTTTCCTTGTCGCAAGCTTGCGGCAGTTTGTCGCAAACTTGCGACACATTTTTTCTGGCGCAAGGGTGTCGCAAGCCGTGCAGTAGTTTTGCTGCTAGATGACGCAAAGCTTGCGACTATTGGCGCAAGAACACCGCAAGCCTTGCGACAGCCGAATGTCGCAAGTTTGCGACAAATTGCCGCAAGTTTGCGACAAACTGTCGCAAGCTTGCCGATTTTTCCCCGAGATTCTCAACACACGAAACAAATTGCTTTCTCATTATAAGAAATATGAAACAGTGAGTTTTATGAACCGAAATTTTCAAAAATATCGTCATCGGGAAATTTAAAGAAATCGAAGTCTGTGAGAAATTAAAATAATACATTAAGCTTGAAACAGTAAATATATGTTATGCAAAATTTAAAAAATGTTCAGAGATCTCTGCAGAGAGTATTCTGTAGTTGTGAAAATTTTTTAGCATAATATTTTGCAAAAATTATTCATCTTACACCACCTCGAACGTTGCTAACTGATTTTTTATGGTTATGAATTCAACTTGAAACAGTAAAAATTTATGTGCATATTCACCAGCAATCTATTTTTCGAAAAAATAATCAGAACTTTTTCGTTGTATCAGTTTAGGATGTTAGCCAAGGAAACTAAGGTAATTCCAAATATACTTTAGAAACGAAAAGAAACATCGGCTTTGGCGATTTTTGTCATGGATTCATACTCATATGTTTTTGTAATATAAAACAACAAAAAAATCGTATAGCATTGAGCAAATTGAGATGAAACACTATGCTAGAAACAGTAAACTAATGTTCTGCAAAATTTAAAAAATGACCTGTTCAGAGGGTATTCTGTAGCCGTGAACATTTTTATCAAATCGGAATATTTTACAATTATTATTCGTTAACCTATTAACTTTGTTAAATCATTTTCATGGTTATAAACTCAACTTGAAACAGTAAAAATATATGTACATGTTAAAAATGAACTACCGTATTTTCTCTAATATAAGGGCATGCCCTTCTATTTTTCAACCCATGTAACCTTGTGCCCTTATAATAGAGACGCCCTTCTACTGGAGGTGCTCTTTTATTTTTCGATCATGTTATGAGTGAAACTATCAAAGAAATTTTTTGAAAAAGACGTCAAATTCATAAAGATAAATTCATAAATGTCAGATCTTTAATTATCAAAATTAATTGAAGCTGCACTTCTGACTTCCGATTTTCGAATTTATTTCTTACAAGGGATGTTCGCGAGCTGTTACTTTCAATTTTTTCTCAAAATTTGTATACTTATGAAGTTCGTCCTCCTGATCATCATGGTATATTTTTTATCCGCCGGAAATTTTCGTGAAAAAAGTTATGAATATTAAAGTTATTTCATGACCATTTTTGAGGTAAAAAATAAGACATTTACCTTTGAAAAATGTACACGTGAGTACAAATTTATTTATTTTGTGTGTTGCCCTTATTTTATAACAGTTATGAATTGTAATGGGAAAATGTTCAAAAATTCATAACTTTTTTCACGAAAATTTCCGGCGGATAAAAAATATACCATGATGATCACGAGGTCAAACTACATATGTGTACAAATTTTAAGAAAAAGTTGAAAGTAACAGCTCGCGAACCTCCCTTGTTAGTTGTTGTTAATCTCATTCTTTATCAAAAAAAAAAGATGCCCTTCTGATGCCCTTCTGCAAAGATGCCCTTCTGTTAGAGGTGCCCTTATAAAAGAGGCGCCCTTTTATTTTTCGATCGTCTGGCCAGAGTGCCCTTATATTAGAGGCGTCCTTCAACTGGAGGTGTCCTTATAATAGAGTAGATACGGTATATGTACAACCCATATTGAATAGTATGAACATATCCACCAGTAACTGGTAACCAATTATCTATTTTTTTGAAAAATTGATTAAAAAAATTCTGAATTACTACCTGATTTCCAATCAGCTTCCGATGTTAGCAAGAAGAATTAGGGTATTTCCAGATGGTATAATGGTAAAGATTATTTCAATATTACTAAAAGAAAATTCAGAGAAAACCAATTAAAACAAACTCGAAACAGTGAATTCTGAACATATTTGGAAAGTTTCAGTTCTGATCGAGATGTTTTTTGCATCAATTTTCAAAAAAAAAAAAAACTACAGACGCAAAACCCAACGTTCTCCGACTCTCAATTTTTCAGAATACATAAATAATAAAAGAGTAACTTTATAATTTGTCGTAATTAAACGTAAAATATGATAAATTTTTTCAGTTTTGACGAAATTTTACCTAAATTTTATATCACAATCGAATTACGGAAATAAAATTATATTCAGATCCGGGGCTGGATTTGGATATCTCATGATACACGCTGAAAACTGTCAAAGCCCAAAAACACTATGATTCATATAATTCATAGAAATAAAAAATTTATTACAGCCCTGAAACAGAGGTTAAATTTCTTGGTTAAATTTTTTAAAACGTGGTGCTGATACCATTAGGGATTTTCTTTGTGAAAAATTTTCCAACTTTAAAATGAGACACATAATTTCTACTGTTTCACGTAGGTTTTTAGTACATTTCGATGTACCTATACTAAGTACTTGATTTTCATTTGAAAAAAAACTTTCATTATCGAGATTGAAAATAAATTTTTATTTATACATTAGTAGTTTAAATTCAGGTGAAATGATATTTTTAAATTTTGAGATACATTTTTTACTGTTTCAAGTTTTTAATAATAGCGAAAAATTAGCTGGACTGACATTTTACTCGTTCTACAGTCGCAATAATTTGAAATTGATTACTATTTTCCAACAAAAAACCCTCACCTTTCCCTCAATAACTTGCGTATTCCACCTCAACATATCCTTCCACGCAATGTTGAACAAAACCAACGCGGGAATTTCGTTAAATCCGGCGCGCACCAGGAAATAACTATCGGGACCTTGAAGAACGAGCGGCTCGGCGGCTCTCAACACCTTCCATCCACCCAGTCTCGAGTCGCGCACAAGTTCTTCGACTTCGAAAGTGCATTCGCGTAGCGAGATTTCGAAGAGACGTTTGGTTTCTGGTGGAACGAGAAGACGTGCGCGAGCTTCTTCGTCTGGAATTTTTTTTTTTTTCATATTATTGTAGAACTTTCGAAATATTCACTGTTTCGAATGTCTAAAAAATGAGTTGGAATTTTTTTTTTTCTCTCTTTGACATCTTTTTATAAACCGACGATTCTATTTCACCTAAAAGCTGTATAGTTTTTAATTATGATAATTATTTTATTATTCTCAGGAAAATAAAAAACTTCGGAATCTTAAAAATTTGTTCGTGTTTGACCAAGATTTTACTGAAAGCTTAGTGTTTTTAGAGAAGAAATTCGTTTTTATGAATTTTAATTCACTGTTTCTGATATCTAACAAGATTTCCAAGAAATTATTGCTTATCCGTGGAGGTCAGTCAACGGCAAAAGACTATATGTAGTTTGAACCGACGAAATAGCAGGTCAAAATGAGAGATTTTGAAACTTTTCAAAATTTGATCTACTTTTCGTTAGCTGACCTCCACGGATAAGCAGTATGAATAATTGATAAAACAGTTATACCCATTGCACAAGCTAATTTTTTTTGATAAAAATTTGAAAACGTGAATTTGCCATCTTTTCAAACTCCATGATTGTACTCTGTTTTCAATGTCTAACTTAAAGCTCACAACAAAAATCGTTCGTTCGATATATGGCTTATCTGATATTCGATAGATATTTTTGAAAGTTGTCTATTTAATTTTAATTTGATGAAACTATTTATTTCCATTTCTGCATGATAACAGAATATATACCTATGACTCCAGGTGATAAACTTTTCAAACTTTTTCATATATTTTAGCTCTGACTACAGAAAAGGGAAAGATAGATTTTAAAAACTACTGTTTCAAAGTCTTCCCAAATTCGATTGAAACATTGATCTTTTTAGAAAAAAATCGTTGTCAAGAATTTCAATTCACTGTTTCGGATGTCTTATAACATTTTCAACAAATTATGAATATTTAATAAAACACTCGTACCACAAGCTAAATTCTTCAATAAAAGTTTGAAAACATTGAACATTCCACTTTTTTTTAAATTCCATAGTCATAAAAATATACTGTTTCCAATTTCTAATAGAAGGCTCACCAAAATTTGTCTATTCGATGCTTGAGATGTTATAAAATTATTTGAAAGTTGTTCGAGTTCAATTGTTTATTCTATCAAAATTTTGAGATCTTTCAATTGCAGGCAGTACTTAGTCGCCTTACGAAACTTTTTGACTTTTTTCACCAAAAAAAGTGAACATCGTGAACTGTAGCCATGTGTGTAAGATGTAAACAAGAGAGAGCTTCCTGATCATATAATTTTGAAAACTTTACTTGACTCGCAAGCGACTGAGCAATGAAAACTTTGCTTTGAAAATTGAAAACTACAATAACTCTTGAAGATTTTAACTATAGTTTTTTCGTGTGTTATAGAAAGCTTAAAAAAAAGAAAACAAATTTGAAACATTACTTTTTCAATTTTTCAGTGAAAAGCTCGGTTTTTAATGAAATTTCAATATTATCAAATTGAAAATAGATGAGAAAAATTAAATAAAGAATTAAGAGACGTGAAAATGAAATGCTAAAGGTTTCATGTCGTCAATTGCGTCGCGGTCGGTCACGGGCCGAATTTAAACGTTTTTTTATTATTATTTTTTTGATTTCTTCAGTTTTTTAGCAAAAGACTATATGAAAAAAAATAATTTAAAAAAAAACGTTTAAATGCGGCACGTGACCGACCGCAACGCACTGGAAGACATGAAACCTTTAGCATTTCATTTTCACGTCTCTTAATTCTTTATTTAATTTTTCTCATCTATTTTCAATTTGATAATAGTTCCGTTGATTCTAGAATTAGAAATTTCAATTTTGACGTTTTGCAAATTAAATTGTTTTGTTAAAATTTACACACCAGGATGTGATAACTAGTACCCTTGACTAGATTGAAGAAAATAGCATAAGTGTTTTATAAGTTTTTTTGTAGATAGATTTTAAAATTTTTGACATAGATTCATAAATAAAATATTTCTGTTTCAACGTTTTGATAAAACAGCTTGAATTTTATTTTAAATATTGCATTTCTGGTTTTTATACCATCACTAACCCGACGAAAACTCTGCAGCACTTCGAAATTCGTCATAATCAGACGCGATGAATAGTTCCGAATGAGCTCGAGTCGGTGGAAGAGTGGCGGCAGTGTCCGATTGATGGCCACTCGAATTGGGACGACGAGTTCGACGCGGTCTTTGACTCACAGACCGATTCTCTTCGTCGGATGAGTAGTCGACGTTGTCGTAGGCTTCTGCGCGAGCGCCTGGAATAACATTTTTATTATTTTTGTGTACTGAAAAGTATGAACATGAGACCCGATGCGTGTTTTAGAGCAATTATTAACTGCAGTTGATATGTCCCAAAGGTCATATCAATTTCGAAACAGTAATTTTTTTATTTTTTGGAGAATTTGTGAGGAAAAATGTTTGGGTTTTCGAAATAAATAACTTTGTTTAAGTAGTGACTTTTAAAAATATTTTTAGAAATTGTCGAGATATGGAGAAAATTTTGAAGCAGTTGTCATATTGCGCATTCTCGTGATTTGTAACACACTAACAAAAAATAATTTTTGAGAACTTTTTTCTAAATGGAAAGAGGCTGAGCGTTGTTCTACTAGAATGGTCGTTATATAAGCGTAAACATCGATGCGGAACATAAATTGCAACATCTTCATTCTATAGAGTTTATAAAATTCTGAAACAGCAATTTCTTACACAAGAAATTTTGGGTTTTTAGATAATTATTTTTTTTCATTTTTTGCGAGATTCGGATAATGTCAAAAACGTTAGTTATACCTATATTAGAATCAAGTTCAAATTCAAAAGGAAATATACTTTTAATTAAAGTCTTCAAAATGAGAAAAACGAAATATAATTTTTTTCGAAACAAATACACTTTTGCGTGAAATGATATGCCACTTCCTTTAACACTTCATACACTGACGCACAATTACGACTACAAGGAAATAAACGCGGCAAAAATAAACAGATTTTGAATTCAAAAACGATTTTTCCTCTTTCTTTCGACATTTTAGAGATCACCATCACCAATAAATTTTTTTCAGAATTCATAAAATTTCCGAAACAGAGTTTTTTTCACAAGAAGTATAATTTTCATGATCTACACATCAAAAAACTTATAATGTGTTTCTTTATTTTTGAAACAACTGCTGAAATTCTCAACAAACGATTCATTTTGGGAAATTTTCAAAATTCAATGTTTCAGACAAAAAAGTAAATGTACTGCTGATTAAAACATTATTAGAAACTTTTGAAATTTATGAAGCAGTTAATTTTTTGCCTTATTTTCAAAGTGGTTTTGAATACTGTTGAGAACGCTTGTCAAGTGTGATTATTCTTGATTTCCTTGAAATTGAAATAGTCTAAAAAACGAAAGAAACTTTGAGTTTTAGTTGTTTAAAATACCGTATTTTCTCTAATATAAGGGCATGCCCTTCTATTTTTCAACCCATTATTTCTAGAACTTTTACTTTGGAAAAACTCTATTCCTAGAGGTTCCCTTTCCGTTTTTGATGATGACACTTTATACGGTAATAACTTTTTTGAAGCTTTTTTAAAATGAGACTCTGGAAAATTTACCGAGAGCATTCTTTCGTGAAAGAAACGTCTATATAATGGCAATCAAATTATTTCTTTTCTCAATTTTTAAACGGTATTGGGATAGTGTCAAATCGAAGCTATTTTATTATAAAACTTGTAAATTTCAAAATTTTTCTCAACGAAACAACAACTTTTATCAAAAACCTAACAATGTTTTTGTTTCCAATTCCAGGATGTTTGAAAAAGGAATCTGTTTTGCCAGAATAATTCGCCATACCGATCAATATTCAAAATTTTAAACTTTTGAAAAGTTGATGAAACAGTAAAATTTGCTCAATTTTTCAAAAGAGTTCTGGATGCTGTTGAGAACACTTGATTTTTTTTTCTCAATTTTTAAACAGTATTTGAATAGTGTCAGGTCAAATTATTTATCATGTGAAGTTTAATCCAAAAAAAATTTCAAAAATCTTTCAGAACCCATGTAATCAACTCACGTCTTCTTTCCCTTGGTATAACTTGAAACGGCATCAAGTACAATTCAGACCAGCATAACGTGAATGAGGTGATTATCAATAGTAATGGTGGAACGGCGCTCGATGAATGATTGAAATAGAAGAGAACCTAAAATTGATTTATTCTTCTTCTTTTTTTTTCAAGCCTATGAACATCCCCGCCGAAAAAAGACAATTAAATGAGCCACTCTTTTTTGTTTTTGCTAATGCACCAGAAATTCATGTTTGTTTTCTGTTATTTTGTTGGAATTACTAATTTTTTTTTCGTGGAACCTAGACAGACAAATCATCGTCAAAAATATTAGTTAGTTTTTGGGGTTTTGAGAATTATGTTAACCTAGGAACTTAGAAGATTCAAATGATAATAAAATGTGGAACTGTGAAATTCATGTTTTCTGTATTTTAGTTATACTATCGAGAAAGACCAGACTGAACATCATTATTTCATTTAAAATTGTATTGATCAATTGAATCGGCGAAATAAGCTCTTGGCATCCAGTTCTAACTACAATTAAGATATAGACCTGGTTTTAAAATCCATGATTTCAGTGCGAGTTTGACTGAAAATCGAGAAATTCCCCTGAAACTTGATCAAAGTATGTTTTTTCGTAGTTTAAATATGTGATTTCTTTATTTTGAGACTGTTAGCTCGACGCTGACAGTGGTTTTGTCTTTGTTATCCTTTTTTGATGTATCAGTTAGCCAGTTTTCGCTTTCTGTCCTAATAGAAATTTGAAACAGAGAAGTTTTTCAATAAACATTTTAATTTCGTAGTCCAGTTTAGGAACTGTAATCTCAAGTCTGGCTGAGTTTTTCACCAAAATTTCTAAATATTGACTCTTCTTTTTTCATCCAAGACTTAATCCAAAATTTGAAACATGAAATTTTGAATGTAAAAATAGCATAAAGCATACGTTTTTTGGAATCATCAATATGAAATTTGTTCGAGTTCGTGTTCAAAGATAATCAATCACTCAGCTTTTGTTTTCTGTCTTGATAGATATTCGAAACAGGAAGTTTTTTCAATTTTCGATTTCGATTCCGTAGTGCAGTTTTGGAGCTATAAGCTCAAGTCTAGCTCAGTTCTCATCACAATGGCTAGATGTTGAACTTTTGACCATCAGGTCAGTTCTCAACCAAAAATGAATCCAGAAATTTAGAATCTTAATCTGAAGATGTCATGTTTCATTTTATGGAAATTTTTCGTGTTATCAATGCGACTCTAATTAGAAGCCGCATATTTTTTATTGACTTTGAAGCAGAACTTCCAAATGAACAATACGTGCCTAACTTCTTTTCTTTATTTTGGAATCTGAAAATTTTAATTTAATTTTCTGTATGTTTCGTGTTATCACTGCAACTCTAATTAGAAGCAGGCAATCATCGATTTTTTATTCAAAAGCGTAGCACACAGGCAGTTGCTAACCGGTCGGAAACCGATGAGAAACCGGTCGGTTTTTGTTTTGCTTTACCGATCGGTTAAGTACAGGAATTAGAAGAGAAACCGGCAGGAAACCGACCGGTTTGTTTTGATCGGTAACCGATCGGTTTTTTTTGTTCGGTAACCGATCGGTTTTTTTTGTTCGGTAACCGATCGGTTTTTTTTGTTCGGTAACCGACGGGTTTTTTAAAAACATTTTTCGAACCAATTTTGCTGCTCACATAAGCTGTTTTACCTCTCAATTAGCATTCTTCTAAAATTTATTACAAAAAAAAACAAAACAATTTAACAATTATTGAAAGTTCCCATTCCAATTGAAATTTTGGTAGTATTTTTTACGCCATTCAAGAAAGAAACTTTTTTGATATATGCTTTCAGATTAGAAAATTAGGTTCAAGCGAGATAAATCCAAAAATATTTCACAATGGGAATTACGGAACTTGAAATTATCCTTAATTCGAATGTCCCGGAGCATAAAATGGTGTAAAGAACACTAACAAAAGTTCAATGAGCACAGGGCCTTTCAGTAAAAAAAACATGGCACGAGGCTAATATAACAAAACAAAACAAAAATTTCAAACTTCACTGTATTTGTGAAAATCAGTCGTTTCCATTTCCATCTTCTTGCGATGCCAAATAAGCCCGAAGTTCAGCCAGGCAAATCGCAATAGTTTCTTTGCCGCCTTCATTTTTTCTCAGGTTTTTTCGAGCGTTTGACCTTAAATAAAAACAATTTTTAGTTATTGTTACTCGTTGCACTCACAAGTATTCTGAAGTTACTTGACGAACAGCAGTTCTGATAATGATTTTGGCGTTCGGGTTGTCGTGTCCTCTTGTGTTTTTAAACACGAATTCTGTGATAAAAAACTAGTACGCGATTTCTATTTTTCTGTGAACTCACCCGTAAAAATTGTGAGAACTTCTTCTCCAACTGGTACATAGATCACCCCGCTGGACTTTTTACAAACTGCTGTCATCGCAACCACATTGTGTCCATCAATCAAAACGAGCTGAAATGAACACAATCTTTTATGAACTTTTTGTCTATTTTCGATGCTTCAAAGTCGAAACCACTTACCACCGCAAAAACACATCTCACTATTTCGCTCGAAATCTCTTCCAAACATTTCCCACTACATCTCTCCATTAAATCATAGTCAATATAATGTAGAATATCATAACAATGTCCATTCGGCAATTTGAAGACTGATTCTCCTGGATCAGAGAAGTCGAGATAACATTGATCTTCGGATCGTGCCTTAGAATCCGCCATCAGTTTTGAGACCATTTCAGTGAGGTCGTTGACCTAAAACGTAAAATTTCAAACATTTTTTGCACGAAAAAATACCTTGTCAATAAGGGTGACGTTCGCCAGCGCTAGATCTTTCACAATTCCTGTTGAATTCTCAGCAATTCTCAAAACTTCTTGCAGATCAATACGAGGATTTCCTCTTATTTTCTTCTGTTTCGTCATCTGTAAAATAAGGTTTTTGGAGTCTGAGTTTTTTCCCCAAAATACTGGTAAATATGTTTGAAAAATTTATCAGAGAATAGCCATTTTTTCTGTGAACAATTCAATTACAAACTAACTTTGATTGACTCATCGTCGAGACCACGATTAGCATTTACATCGAAATAAAGCGTCTTAGCCATTGACACCGGTTTCATCAGTGTTTTTGTGAAAAATTTATGTATCTTCGAAGTTTTCGGAGTCGATGGTTCATCTATCGAAGCAGTTGGAGATTCGACGATTGATTGAATTGGAACAGAGTTTCCATCATCTTCTCAACGTCATTTTCCGTCTTTCTTCCTGAATATAATTTTTTATGTTCAAACAATTTTGATGATGATAAACTCACTTTTCAAAAACTTCGTGCGATCTCTACCCATTCTGAATATTCAAATATTTTGACAACCGATTTCCGAATAACTGTGATCTAGTTTTATCAACTAACTTTATTTCAAGTACAAAATGTGACTCAAGCCTTTTCCATTTTTGAAAAATGTGTCAAAGTTCATGGTTCTATACTTTCACAACAAAAAAATCAAACTACTTCATTGAATGTATTCGTGATAATTGTTTCATTCATAAATAAAACCAACCTCACTTCTTTTTCTCCGAAAGTTCTTTAGATTCTAAAAATGGAGACGGCGCAACACTAATTTTGGAAAAAAAATCTCATAGAGTACAAGGCTTTTTAGTATTTCATTACTACATATCAATATTTGACATAAAACACGCTACAAAACATGTAAAACGACAAAAAAAGTCTGCAAAAAAAAAAGAGAATAAAAATATTTATGGACGAAAAAACCAAAATAAAACCTAGTCCACCAAGCATTGGATACCCGTCGGTTTTTCATTTGTTTCTTCTCTTCGGAAACCGATCGGTTTTGTTTATTTATACGAAAACCGATCGGAAACCAGTACGAAACCTGTCGGTTTTCCCGTTTTCTCTGGTTTCCGACCGGTTAGCAACTGCCTGTGTAGAAACTATGTAACATATGTTCGATTTAAAGCAGAAGACTCGGAGATGGTGGTACGCTTGAATGATAGTTCCGGATTCCAGCTCCAGTTCCTCGACTCGGTTGTTGCATGCGATGTTTCATATAGCAGGTGAGTTTTTATTGCAAAAAGTAAAAATTAATCAACATTCAGTTTTCCCGAAAGATTCGAGGCGATTCCATGGTCTTTATGAAAGAATGAGCGTAAGACACTGTAAGAAGTTGGAGAATTTGGACATTATGAAGAGTTGTGGAACAGATTTGATTGGATGTGGATTTCTTGATCCAGAACAGGTTGGTTAGAAAGCTGTGAAGAAAAATAGCTGGAAACGTTATCTTCTACAGACATTTCCATGAGTAAAATTCTACAAAAACGTGAGAAATCACTAATATAGTCGTATATTTCACGTAAATATTAAAATTAGAAATCCGAAGTTCTTCTGCCCTAAGAGTTCAGCACTGCTAACTTTTTCAAATGTTTGAAATATCGAATAATCGATTAAAACTATTGATTTAACTGAAAATAAGCTCCCTAGTCCGTTTTGTTTTCGAAACTTCGTAAAAACAAACCAAAAGTAAAAGCACTTGTTGAATTTTCATGATTTCTCAAAATTATTCCTCAAAAATGATTAACACAGTTGTTTTTCGATATTTCAAGCAGGTTGAGACTCGAGCTCCGTATTTTTTGTTTCTAAAGTCATCTAAAATCGCTTCTCCGCTTCTCCTGTACCTTAAACCTCGACGAAAACTCCGCTTCTCCTGTACCTTAAACCTCGACGAAAACTGTATGTTTTTGAGCGCTAACAATTTTTCTCTCGAATTTCAAAGGTTTGAAAATTATAAATAAAGTTTCAAATTTTCTTACGAAAAAATTCCAGATGTACAACATCAGCCGAAAGATCAGAGTGAAAGGCGCATCATTGAAACTATCGGAACTCCAAAATCTGAAGGGTCAACATATGTATATAGGATCATTGAAAATTTCATCTAAGGATATCAATCAATATTTGAAATTATTTGTCCATGGAGATCTTCATGAAAACATCGAAACATTGAATATGCATTTTATGGAAGGATATTCATTGGATAAGGAACAAGTTGTTGATGGGTTGAATGTTATAGGAAGAACCGAAGAGTGAGTTTTCTATTTAGTTTGCGAATCTGAAAAAAAAGAACTTTCTTAAATTCTAAAACATCGATTTTTTGCATTATCAAAAATAAACAATCAAAAAAATTTGATAAAAAATAAATTAACCCTGTAAAATCTAATGTTGAAGAATTCTCTTTAAAATCCTGATTTTTTTCAGATTTGGTGAAACACTGTTCGCTCTCGTCTCAAATGTGAATCCCATTCGTGTTGGCATTGTTTCTTTTGGTGGAGTTTGGTTCGAAATGCGTTTTCTCTCCAAGATGCAGTTCGACGAAAGCGAGTACATATTTCAAAAGTATGGATTTATGATTGATGAGAGTTTGAAGAGCCTTTAATTCACATTTGATATTACTTTTAAAGTTACTATTAGTACGTGTTTTCTAGATTTCTTGTTGTTAAAATGAAATTTTTTGAAACATTTATGTTCTTCTTTTACTTTTCTAAATGGTTCAATATTTCCATTTTTAATATCGAATTATTTTTTAAATTCATTTTCAGATATATTTCGTTTGAAAAAATGTAGGTTTGTTTGTTGTTTTGTTGTTGTCTAAAATATTTTACCAACTGATTAAGTTTTAGTTGGGAAAATTCCATCGGTTTCGAACCTAGATTGATTTTTCAAGAAAATATTATATATACATATATGCATATTTTTTAAAGTTGCCTCTTGAGTAATTTGACGTAAGAAAAAACTTGATTAAAGCAACGAGTCTCTAATTTTCAGTCAGAAATAATAAATTATTGTTCAGAAAGTGTATTCATTATTAGTAGTTAGGAAAACCGTGCTAGTTTTGTTTTGAGCTTTACGCTAGGTTAATATCGGAATTTTTCATATCTCGTGAGAGAATTTTTAGAATATTTCTCGAAAAATCAAGTAAATTTGGCGACTTTTAGGCTACATTCAATCGCTGAAAGTATACTTTTAAGGTCCCATCACCTTGCTATTTTGAATAGTTCGTTTTCAATCAGTCTAAGTGAAAATCAAACCCAAGTTACTGTGCATATTTCGTGTCTTATATTTTATATGAACCACCTTAAGAGCTTTAAACTTATTTACAGGTTCCACCTCCAAGAAGCGATGAATGCGAATCGAAGAGTAGTACAACAACTCGTACCTCAAGATGCTAAGGTACGTAGTTTTGTTTTTCTTTTTCAAAAATGTTTCTCTTTTTTCTGACACAGAACAAAAGATTTATTACATTTAAAAATATAAATCATTTTATTTAAAATGAAATACTATTTCAACTTTTGTGAGTTTTGGAATCTGATTATTCGATTTTTTTTTCCAAAAATGGCCGCATCGAATTCAGAAATTTTCGAGTTTTCATGTGCTCAAAAAAATCTTTGTTTGACTTATTCAAAATCTTCAGTATCTTCTGTTTTCTGAATTATTTCAAATGTGTTATTTATATATTTTTTATGACTAGTTTCAATATTATCCATGTATTTTAATGTTAGAAAAATCAAATTTTTTTTTAAAAGTTTCAAGCTCTAATTAATTTTTTAAAGCCCATTAAGGTGTCAGGCGTCCGAAAGTCAACAAAAATTGTTTGCCTCAGTCTTGTTATGAAACTTCAATGAATTTTTAATTTTAACACCGATTTTCTAGGAGAATCTCGTGAAGCTTCTGCGACCTCCTAAATTTGATATTGTGGAACTTCACAATATGACATTGGTAGTAAGATCGTTGACGGGTTCATTGGCGGATTCATTTTCATTGCGATTCGGACAAGAGATGAAAAGTTCAACAACGAAAGTTGTTTTTTACAGGTAATTCTTCAACTTTTAAAAAAGGTGTCTCAAATCGGAGTTTCAGACACAACAGACGCAGTTTTCGCGTTGAATTAAGGAGAGGAGATTTTGCGACGAATGTGATTTTCTATTTGCGAATAATTGTAGAACATCTTCCGGTTATAAATAGTTTGAATATCAGCTCGGTATGTTTGGATGGAAAAAAAACAGAAAAAAACCCAATTTTTTTCAGAGATGGTTCTCATTAGAAAATCTGAACGGTTTCGATTTGACAAAAACAGTCAATTTAATAATTAATCAGCATCATAGACGTGATTTCGTGCGAACTGCATATGTAAGTGTTCAACAGTTTTGTGAGTAAGATTGAAATTTAATAATTCACGGTATTTAGTTTTGTTCAAATCTTAGAAGTTCACATTGAAAAATTTATTTTACAACATAAAAATTTATGGCAGAAATCACAATTCTTGATGTTTGGCTTGTATCATCGGACATGCATTACAATCATCATCTATGGATCCTTTGAGTTGGTTTCATTTTTTAAGAGTGAAACCAGAACACAAACTTAGAAAATTTCGGTGCTTCACCAAAAATTTCTCAAACAACCTGTCGGATGTTTGAAAACAAAAATCTTGTAACATTTTTTTTCGATTTTCCGTTTGAGAATTTGTCTCATTGAAGTTCGAGATAGTTTCTTTTATACTAAAAATATTGATTGAAACAAACTACTACTTATTTTCAAATTTCCTTTTTTTTCAGATCACCCAAATCACCGATTCAGTCTATATAAATTGCTTGAACCTACGCGTGAGTCAGTTGATTGAATGGGACGCTGGTGATATACAACTAACACAATTGAGGATACCAACAGGAGATATTCGTTGCTATTTGCAACACTTCATTAATGGCAGACTTGGTATTAGAATTCGGCTTGTAAGATTGACATTGGAGGATAAATCAGCAATAGATATAAAAGAGTTTTTATTGCACATGTTTCATGATTGTGAATCATATGCTCTTGTTCAGTGAGTTTTGGAAAACTTCATGATCTCAAGGCCCAGACCACACAAAGTTTTGAAAACTGTATTTTCAGATCACAGCACAACGCAAGTTTCGTTTTGTTCGAAGAAGGTGTTAGACGTAGAGTTGCTGATGTTTACATTAGTCCAACAATAATAGCTATTTATATCGTTGAGAAGGAAGATATACCTTCGATTTCGAGCAGTCGTAGACTTCAATTAGCGATCCAACAATATGGGACGCGGTTTTGGTACATGAACTGAAGCAAGATAATTCTTCGCAAATTTTTCCATTGTTTCACATTGAAAGAGCATTTTCTATGTATTTTAATGTATTTATAAGTGATATTTGCAACTCGTGATCTTATTTAATATTTTTGCTCAAATTTAATACATTGATTAACTAATTTATTTTTTCAATTTTCAATTTCTTATTTGGTTTCAAACCATTGAATGTATCTGAAAATGTTAATATCGTGAACTAATTCAGCAACAATGCAAGAATTTATTGGCCAACTTTGGCAAGAGAAGCTTTGAAAAAAAAGAGAAATATTCCGTCAAAATATTACCATTCAGAAAGTGATAGATTTAAAAAAAATTAATTTTGTCAATAAAGAGTATACTTTTCGTCGATGATAACTTCAGAGAATCCAAAAGTGAGGCGATTTCGACCAGATTAAACATGAAAATGCCAACGTTCTTTTTTTTTAAATAGAAGTGACTCATCGCAACGATCATTGGGCTCTCTTAGTTCAATCATAGGATTTTTGGTACGCCTGATATCCTGTATTTTTTGTATTCTATAGATCTTGAGGTTTTAAATTATGAGCGATTAACCATGAATCAATACATAAAAATGATCGGGCTTGAAATGGTTTAGCTTACCGAATTCTTACTTCAACTCACAAAGTTTTTTATAGTATTCAAGGTGCCTACCATAGTCCTGTAACCGTAATTGGACATCTTATTCTCTTCTTCATTAATTGAAAAAAATTATAGTGACGAGTAACGTAACAAACAAGTAATTTCAAACCTCATCTATCACTCCATTATATTTAGTAAAACCTTCAATACATTTTCAATGGAAAAACTAAAAATTAAAAAATCAATTTTCATTAATTATTAGATGGAATATTTTGAATAACACGAGTATAATCGGATTACCTTTGTTTCTTTTTTCGCACCAAGAAAATGACCAAAATAATAATTATAAAATAAGTGTGGTTCTTATTTCATAGGTTATTTGAAATATGCTTATTATTAAGTTAAATATCTATGGATTTGTTAAGATGTGTTTTTTTTTCATTTGAACCAACTCGTCTGTTTCTTTTACGACCTCAAAACGTGTTTTAAATTGAAATTATTATGATCAAATTGATATTATGACTGAATTTTCCGATTCAAAGTCTCAGTTTCATGATTTTCGTACTGTGAACATGGCCCGTAATTCTTCAGAAGCCTTACTAGAAATGGGTTAAAGGTACCCTCGTATGTCCCTTTCTTTAGTTCATTTTCGATCGTGTTTCGCTTCATAATTGTTGTGTTCATTACTCCACCCATACCCTTAAAAAGGCTATAATTAAACTATGAGATTTGCAAGAAAAATATCCATAGCAACCATGGCAGGACTGTGAATTTGATAAATTCCCGTTCTTAATTTATAGGTTCTATTATTTTCTAAAGATTTTTTCTCAGATTTCCAAACTTGTTATATTCTTCAAGTTAAGGGTGATATATTTTATTTAAAATATACAGTTTTCACGATATTAGAATTTTTCGGATAATGAAAAATCTGAACTAATGAAAAATTCGAAACTCATGTTCGAAGAACATCTGGTGTTAAAAATTTAATCTATATCCGTGGCCCTTGAGTTTTGGACATAATTCTATGAATTTTGGAAGTTCATGCGCTCACCATTTAAAAATACCAGATAAGATTAAGGATTTCTCTTCATTTAATTTTCGAAAATCATACTATTTTTCTGTAACCACTCCTCTTACTTTCTTCTTCTTCGTCCTTTTTTCCCTATTGGTTTTCCTTTTCTGTCTGCACTCTCTTACTTACAGCTGTGTTTATAAAATATTCACAACAACCGAGAGAAAAGGCGGCGTTTTTGTTCTGGGTTACTGTAGTATGTTTGAAAATACCTTTTTTGAGCGGATTATAGATAATTGGAAGGTTCAATCTTCGGTTTGAGCTTTGAAGTATTATTATTATTGTTGTTTCCACTGCTCTTCATATATTTGTTTCTTTTTCGAATTCAGAAAATTGATATGCTTCTTTGAATAGCAGTTATTTCCAGTTCCAAAACCGAATTAGATTTCAGATACCATCTCAAATGAATCATGAATGCTCGCGTGGATAGAGAAGGCTCCACCTTCGGAGAGGTAATTATCGAACATTCATAGGAACGAATCCTTTTCACATATTTTCAGGACTTGCAATATTGGTATGAAATTTCATGTGAAGATCGTAAATATATCGTTGGAAACATGAGCGACCAAAGAAAATTGGTATACTTATCAGCATCACCCGATTTTTTGGTGGATATTCCCAAAGACTTTTTCAAAAGTGTCAAATTTGTGCGATCTGCGCTGATTTTGGAAACGAACAATGATAGTCACGATATTCTTATCGATTTCCGAACGACTGACTCTGGAATCAGAGTTTCGGCATCCAGGTATACCTGATAGTCCAAATTTTGTCACAGAAATAATAATAATTTTAAAGAGATCTTTTCAACACAGTTAACTGGCAAAGAATGGAACCTGGAAATATCATCGAGATTGTTGGCAAATATTTTCAAAATATCATAAGCAAAACAATCAAGCTGGAGAGAATCGTCATTGACTCTGTAGGGATCATAGATAATACTTGAAATATAGATTTTTTACAGGCGTTGTTCCCATTCAATTCTACAAGCATTCGACACTTGAAGAACCTGAAAGAGGTTGAAATTAATAACGGATCACCTATTGATTTGTTGGAATGCGGGTTCATCGATTTTGAACAGGTATGTTTTCAATAAATGGACATTTTGACTAACATATTAGTGTTAGGGATAATTATCATTACCCAGATCATTATCCTATCGTTCCACATAGAATTATCCAAGGAATTTCATGCATTCATAAGATTTCCTCAAGAAATTATAGAATTTTACTCCGCCAGTAAATAGAAATCGTGATAGTTAGATTCGCGTGAACTATACTATGATGTTTTTCTAGTTGTGCCGCATCGAAAAATCAATCAACTTCACTGGCCTGCCTCTGACAATGTTACAACTACAACAATTGAACGCTGAAAATATTCAATTCCGATCCATGCACACCACATCAGAAGAAATCAATCAACATTTGAAGATGTTCTTGAACAACGAGCTTAATAATATCACAAATGAAATGGAATTATTCATGGATCATGAAAATGAACTTAGTATTAGAAAAGTGATCCGAGGATTGAAATTACTGGGTAGAGGAGATAGGTAAGTCGAATCAGTAAAAAAGAACGATATTTTTTTTCAGTTCTGGTGCAACGACTTTTGTCCTCGTATCTGCAGATACTTCTAGAGTCGCCCATGTTTCCATCGAAAGTCACTATGTGTACGTAAAAATGCTTTCGAGGACTTCATTTTTTCATCAAGAAAAGTACCTGTCTATTGAGTATGGTTTTGTGGTTTTTGATCACCTGATTAGTTCCCGCTGCTTGTATAGAAATAACAAATAATACTCAATTTCTCACGAGTTCAACTCTTTTTTGTTAATATTACTTTATTGTGATCTCTAAGATTCGGTTTTTTTTATTTAATAAACATATTGCATCCACTTTCTACAATTGCATGAATAACTTTGGTTTTCGAGCCAAGTTTACTATTTCACCAATTATTGTTTTATGTGAGAGAACATATTTTGAAAGTTTAAATATGTTTCACTCATGTTTTGTTTGATAGGTGTATCTGCTCGTTTTTGTTTTTTGTTGATAATTTGAACAGTTGTCTAAATTTTTAAAATCTGTAATTTTGATTTTTATGCGAAATTTCCTTTTTTTACGAACTTTTGCTTACCAGTTGATGATTTTTTAAAACACTGTGTTCAAAACTCAAAAGCTGATTGAAAATTCAACTTTATACTATTCTTTAGAATGATATTATATTCAAGACGTCTAGGTAATATTCGAAAAATAATTTAAAATCGGCCAAAATAATTGAGTTGCTTACAGAAAATTTATATGAAGCTCAAAAAGTCATATAAAGTTTGAGTATTTGAAAAAAAAACGTACTGGTGATTTTTTCTGAAAATCTTTTCTGATAACGAGCATCTTGTTTCATAAGGGATAAACGAGATAGAGACGTTGCAGAGAGTTTTTATTAGTATTACAATTTCTATACTTGTCTGTGTCTATTTTCTCGTTTGTCTCTTTTCTAATTTGACTGAAACAAGGTGGAGCTGCTGTAGTTTTGTTATAGCAAATACAGTATGCATTTTTTTATACAATTTAAATTTTCACAAGTTGTTCACTGCGTTGTTCTTTCTTTTATTTTTCTTTTTTTTTTTTGAAAAGTTGAGCTTACAGCCAAACATGTTATTTTTCTTGCAGATAATGGAATCAGAAATATATGTTACGTCGCCAAGAGAAGATGGTGTCAACAAAAAGGTAAACACATTATTGAGCATCAACTATAAGAAGCCAATTTTCAGAAAATCGGATGGTGGGATCTTCCCTATGAAATGCGAGAGATGGTTATCAAAGAGATGGATGATGCTACACAATTGGCATTTTGCTTATGTTCAGAAGATTGTGCTGCAGACATGCCGAGAAACTTTGTCAAAAACATCGAAATTGTTGACTCTGTCATGTTCATGAGAATAGATAAGGTGAATTTCAGACTACGACTGGATTTTTTAGCGTATTTTAACGACGAAATATGTACAATCACATGTACTAGGTAAACGAAATAATAGGTTGAAACGCAAAAAAAAAAGATAATTCAGAGATTGTGAGAATACAAAATACTGGAAAATAGTGGAGTCAGGCAATGTAGTTGAATTGATTGCCAAATGTTTTCGAAGGATACTAATGAATGTGACAAAATTGGAGTTCCTTGATATCAAATCGACTATTTTCCCATTTGAAAGTGCAACCATACGGTATTTGAAGAATGTTGATATTTTGACAATCGATCGAAGATCTACTATAGATTTGGTAGAATGTGGATTCATTGAATCCGAGCAGGTGGTTTTAATAAAAATTTCCGAAATTTAATCAGTTTAATTTTTTTTAGTTTCGTATGATCCGTAAATCAATCATCCTCGTCAATATACCTTTGAAGCTGATTCAATTACGCCATTTTAGTTCTGAATTAATGAGTTTTATCTCTACAAAAGTTACATCGGAAGATATCAATCAATTTTTGCAACTCTTCGAAAATGGTGAAATTCATGAAAACTTCGGAAAACTCAATATAGTATTGGAGAATGGAACCAGGTTTGAGTATGCAAAAATTATAGAAGGATTGAATATTTTGGGAAGAGTAGTAGAGTGAATTTGTTGAGTTAGAAATGGATAATAGTAATATAATTTTTTCAGTCGTCAATGTGCTAGATTTGTAATCGTAGAAACAGTTAATTCATGCAGAATCGCTGAAATTAACTTCGATCCTCATAGATTCAATATGAGAGTTGTCTCAAAGGATTCATTTTACAATAGCATATATTGGCGTACTGTATATAATCGTGACGGAATTGAAAAGTACTTCAAAAACCTTCCTTGAAATTGTTCTCATTTTACAACGGGTAGTTGACTCTGTTGTTTTTTATTTTTATAGTACTTCTTGTTGACGTTTCAAGAATTTTTGAAAAATTTGTATTTTCCATAATAAGATAACATGCATGTAAATAAATATTTCATAATATTTCTCTAAAATTTAGTTTTTCCTCATCAGTTTTTCAGCCAATATTAATATTTTCAATTTTTTTAAAAATCATATTCATATTATTTAAACAGAATATGGAAGCAGTATTAGCAATGTTGAGAGAAGCAGAAAAAGCGGAAAAGGTATCAAAAAAGGTAGCAACGATATTATAATACTTTGAAAACGTTTTAGTTTTCAGAAAATTGGATGGTGGGATCTTCCCTATGAAATGCGAGAGATGATTATTAATAAGATGGATAATGCGACAAAACTGGCTTTTTGCTTATGTTCAGATCATTGTGCTGCAGACATGCCGAAGAGTTATGTCAAAAGCATCGAAATTCTCGATTCTGCTTTCCATTTAGGAATGGCTCAGGACAAATCCATGTTTTGGCTAGTATTTTCAGCATCATCTAACAAGAAGTGCACGATCAAATGTATCGGGTAGAAAGAATTTTTAATTGTTAAAAATATGCAACCACACTATTTTCAGAGATTGTAAAGATTTGTGGGAAATGGTGGAAGGAAAGAAACAAGTCGACGTCGTTGCAAGATATTTCCAAAGGATTATTGCGAATATTCATGAAATGAAACATATTTCATTCCAATCATCATTTTTCCCATTCAAAAATACAACCATTCGACATTTGAAAAAGTTGGAAAAAATTACAATCGATCGAGTTCATCCTATCGATTTCTTGGAAATAAGATTTATGCACCCCGAACAGGTTTTTTTTTCAATCCACATTTTTTGCTGGTTCATTCTATTTCAGCTTCTGCGAGTAAGAAAATCTTTCAAGTTCATTGGTATGCCTTTAACACTGCCTCAATTACGATTTTTAAACTCTGAAAATATGAATTTCTATGACACGATAGTTTCATCGGAAGATATCAACCAATTTCTGAAATGGTTTCAAAATGGAAAAATTCATGAGAACTTTGGAATAATGCATTTGTCAATAAGATATGGATATCAACTGAATCACGCAAAGGTTATTGAAGGATTGTGTGTTTTAGGAAAAGTGGAGTGAGTGAACCTATTTAGAAATTTGAATGAGTAATTTTCTTTCAGTTATCAACCGACAAGATTTGTGATTATTGACACAATCAATTCATATAGGGTTGCTGAAATTGAATTGGCTCGAGACACATTCAATATGAAAGTAACATCGAAAAGTTCGTATTACGAAAATGATCTCTGGAAAGTTGATCAGCATCATAATGTAATTGATGAGTATTTCAAAAGTCTTACTTGAAAGTATTATCATGTTATAATTTTGAAGAGTAGTCCTTCTTTCAATTTTTGTATTTCTAAAAAAAATTGTTAATCATTTCAAGTGTTATGATTTTTGGCTTCGATTTCTCAGAATATAACATACACCCACATAAATGTTTCATAATATTCTTTCCATTTTGAGTTTTACTTTATCTGGTTTTCAATCTAATTGGATATTTTTTGTTCATGAAAATATATTTACATTCTTTTGAACAGATTATGGCAGAATCATTAGAAATGTTGCCAAGTGCAGATGAGATGCCACAAAAGGTATTGCCGATATCCTAATATTTTGAAATAATTAAATTTTAATTTTCAGAAAATTGGATGGTGGGATCTCCCATATGAAATGCGAGAAATGATTATTGAGAAAATGGATGATGAAACAAAACTGGCATTTTTGTTGTGTTCAGATGATTGTGCTGCAGACATGCCGAAAAACTACATAACAACTATGGATATTTCCGATTCTGGTATGTGCATCATGTCTCACAATATGGCCGGTTTCAACCTGAGGTTCTCACAATCGTATGCTAATACATGTACAATCAAATGTTGCGGGTATTTGGAGCAATCAATAAAAACAACAGAAAATACATCTTCCAGATATCGGATTTATGTAGTTTTTTGGAAAATGGAGGAAAAAGGAAAAATAAGCGACATAATCGGCAGATTTTTTCAAAGGATCATGATGAGGGTTTATGAGGTAGAACGTGTTGATATCGGATCGCCTATTTTCCCATTCGAACAAACAACGTTGAGACATTTGAAAAAAATTAACCAGTTAACAATCGACCGACGTTTCATCAAAAATCCTTTGGAAAATGAATTTATGGCACCTGAACAAGTTCTTTCCCCCCCACTTTAATTTTTAATAACTCAAATTTCAGCTTCTACAAGTCAATAGAGTCCGATTCATTGGTATTCCGTTGACGCTGTCTCAATTGAAAAGCCTAAACTCTGGACTCATGATTTTCCTATTTACGAAAATTTCATCAGAAGATATCAATCAGTTCCTGAAATTGTTTCAAAATGGGCAAATTCATGAGAATTTCGGAGAAATGGAGTCGTCACTAAGAATTGGATATGAACTAGACTATGAGAAAGTTAAAGATGGATTGAAAATGTTGCAAGAAGACGTAGAGTGAGTAAAGCTAGAGATGGATATTTTGAACTCCATTTATTTCAATACAAAAAATCTTGCTGTTTTTTTTTTAATTTTGCACTGGAGATCAGAAAAATTTTATGCCTGGTTGAGACCAGAAAACTAATCCATGAGTTAATGTAAAATTTGAATGAATGATACATTTTTCAGTGGTCGTTATAAGACATTTGTTATCGTGGACGAAGTAAAATTGTATAGAGTTGCTAAAATTGAGCTCAATCAGAATACATTCAAAATGAAAGTAACATGGAAAAATACGCTTGACAAACGATTATATTGGAAAGACGATAAACGTCGCTATTTTATGGATCAATACTTCAGAAGTCTTCCTTGATATATTTATCAATTTCCAAGTTTTATGTATTGTTTTCCTCATAAATGTTTCATTAATTTCTTGGTCGTTCGCTGTTTCAATTATACGGTCTTCGACCCGAATCGATTATTTTAAATTCTTTTGTATACCATGTTTACCATCTTTCAAACAGATTATGGAAAAATCAGCAATATTGTCAAATTCAAATGAAGCATCACAAAAGGTAGCATCGATAATCGCAATATTTTCGAACAATTAAATTTTAAGTTTCAGAAAATCGGATGGTGGGATCGTCCATACGAAATGCGAGAAATGGTTATCGAACGGATGGACGATGAAACAAAAGTTGCATTTTCGTTGTGTTCAGATGATTGTGCATTGGAAATGCCAAAAAACTTCCTCACTAGTGTCGAATTCATTAACTCCACATTATTGCTTAAAGTCAGTCATTCAGAGGATTATCACAAGTTGGATTTCAAAGTTAATGAAAATGGTGAATGCACAGTTCTCTACATCAGGTGAGTTCTCTATAACAAACTTTGATAGAAAGAAATTTTTAAGGGATCACTTATCATTAGTTTGGCGAGTGATAGAGATGGGGCGATTCTTCGAAGTGGTTGTCAGATATTTCCAAAGGATTATCAATACTGTAACAGATTTGGAATTTTTCGAAATTCATTCAGTTTAGTTGAAAGGATTTTCTCAGAATAATTGTGTTTCTAACAACCATGGTTTCCATTCGAGCTCACTACTATACGACATTTGAAAACAGTGCAATATTTTACAATAGCTCTAACTCTGATCAATGAGTTGTTTGAAAATGGATTTATTGATTCAGACCAGGTGTGTTGTACGAAGTAATGGTTTGAGCAAAATGGGAAATTTTAAAAATCATGTCACCTTGAAATCCTGAAGCTGTGAAAATTTAGAACTGAAAAAATTTAAAAGAACTTTTTGAATTTTCAAAAAATTATTCTTAAAATTTAAATTTCTGATGTAAACTATGTATTTGTTTTATATTTTCAAAAATTTCGGAAATAGCTGAATAGATTTTTTTTACGGTGGACAACGAAATTTTTCGTGAAATCCTCAAATTTTTCCTTGAAAAATTTGTGATAAACACAAAATAATATTCATTTCAGTTGTGCTATGTCAGTGATACAATAAACCTCCACGGTCTTCCATCGGAGTGTGTTCCCTTGCAAAAATGAAATCACCAATAATTTGTGTCAGTTCAGTGACAATCACATCAGAAGATGTCAATCAATATCTCAAGCTATTCCAAAATGGTAAACTCCATGATTGTTTCGATGTTTTGGTATTAAAAATGGCGAAAAGATTGGAGTTGGACACCAACAAAGTTATAGATGGATTGAATATGATTGGAAAAGAAGAAAAGTATGTTAATTGGGTTGATATAGTCTAAAATTATATTTTTACAGTTCTTCAGTGATTCATTTTGCACTTGTATCTAATGCAACTTCTTGTACTCTGCGGTTGATGGCTATTTGAAGAGCATATCCAAGTAACATATGTCTCATTTCATTCTGTGAAGTTTTTCCTTGTTATTTTTCATGAATCTATGCAGTTTTGAGAACTGATCTATAAACCAAGGTAATTATTTTCGAGTCTGACGAAAATAAGTATTTAGCTCTCTAAAAATGTGTTTTTAATAAATTTGTATATATTTTCAAAAATTTGTTTATGTTGTTTGAAAATTGGTCTCAAAGCCAATTAGATTATTTCAATTATACGGGGAATTAAGAAAAAATTCAATCACAGAAGAAGTCGCCGTCGTCGTTATCTTCAGCAAAACATAAAATGTCCGAAAATGTAAGAAAACAATTGTTGGTAAAATTTATATTTTTCTTTCTATTTTCAGAAATTTGAATTCTTGAGTTTTCAACGAGAGACAATAAATATGATTATTGAAGCGATGGACGATGAAAGCAAAATGAAATTCATGTTTTGTTCGGATGAATGTGCATCGAATATGTCAGGAAACTACATCACACAAATCCACGTTGAGAATTCAAGCAAGGCCGATGCTCGGCTGAGAATGAGAATGAAACAAGCCAACGATACTCATGACATATACTTCTCATCTCTTGTTGCTGGAGGATGTATAGTCACTTACAAAAGGTAAACGTAACTTGTTGGCGGAACTTCTAAGAAATGATATATTTTTTAAAGATCTTCCTCCAACTCCGCTATTAGGAAAACAATAGTAGATGCAGATTGGCTCGATGTCCTTGCCAAGTATTTCCAAAAAGTGATAGATAGTGTTACCAGAATAGGAACAATTTCTATTAATTTAGTTTAGTTTTAAAAAATTTCTAGAAAAATTTGATGTTTTACAGCCAGATTTTCCAATGGAAAGAACAAACATCCGACATTTGAGAAGAATTAGACGATTCATTATTGAGGACGGATGTTGTCTCGATTTTGCAAGTAGATTCATCAATTTAGAACAGGTTCGTGGAATTCTAAAAATCAGTATTACGTAGAGAAATAATTATTTTTCAGTTTTCTATTATCACCACATCTATAGAATCAAAAATTAATCCATTGACATATCTTCAATTAAGACAAATGAAGGCTACTGAAATCGAGTTGCGTACAGATGATATGACGTCAGAAGATATGAATAATTATTTGAAATCTTTCCAAAATGGTCAAATTCACGGAAATGTTCTAACTGTTGATATATTAATGTATCCAGATGAACATGTATTCGACATTAGCAAAGTACTGGATGGAGTGAATGTGATCGGAATTGTAGAAAGAGATAGGTTAGAATAAAAAAAATGGAGAATAGAATGAAACTTCTTTTTTTCAGTGATCCTATCAGATTAACTTTTGTTCTGGCCGTTACGACGACTAAAATTGTTTACGCCTGTGTGATGGATTGTAGGGTACGTATAACTGTTCATGAGAACAAACACGCCTCCGAAGATCACCGCCCAATTCCAATTGAAGCATATATCGATTATTGAGAAATATTCGAAGAGCCTCTCCCAATAATGTATCAAACTTACAAACTAAAATTATTCATGTATATATTTTCTGTTATTATGATTGTGCTTTAAATATTTTGAGTTTTATTTATATGGTTCTCAAGAATTTTCATGTTTCTTAGTTGAATGTTTCTGTGTAGTATTATCCTCTAAATTGACTTATTCATTAACATAAATAATACATTTTCTCATCTATTTTGGTTTCTCAAAAAATTGGTTTCCAAGCCAAATTAACTATGTTTAAATATTATACGATTCTATTTATGTATACTTCAACCGCAACAGATATGGAAGAAGAACCGGAAACAACTTCATTACCACCAGGAGAACATGAGGTGCCGAAAAAGGGAAGCTCGAATTCATGGTTTCGTTTAGAAGACACTCTAAATTTCAGAAAATTGGTTGGTGGGATCTCCCACATGAGATGAGAAGTATGATTATTGAAAAGATGGACGATGAAACCAAATTGACTTTTCTGTTGCTCTCCGACACCTGCGCAATCGATATGGCCCGGAACTACATCACGGAGGTAATCTATTGGAGCTCTAGACTGCGGATAGTCATGAACCAAGACATCCACTTTCATACCCTTGATTTTTCAACTGATGATGACGAAAAATGTACAATCACATACAACAGGTAAATATCACTGTTTATTAAGAAATCTAGAACAATATTTTAAGAAGTTCGTCGAAGCCATATATTTGGAAAATTGTGGAAACGGGATCTATGCTCGAAATTCTTGCTCAGTATTTCCAAAGAATTATAATAAGTGTTACCGAAATTGAAACAATTAATATTCGCTCAGTTTAGTCGATCAGAATTTCTTTCAAAAAATTGATTTTTTACAGTCTACATTTTCATTGGAACAAACAAACATTCGGCATTTGAAAAAAATTGAACATCTTTTTATCACTGAAAAGTCTCCTTTCGATTTGTTTGAAACAGGATTCATTGACTTTAAACAGGTTTGTACATATACCACCAACAACTCTATGAATATTCATATTTTTCAGTTGTCCATTGTCAGCAAGGCTATACATCTGAAAAACAAGCCGTTAACATATCATCATTTGCAAAACATGAAAGCCACTGAGATCAAGTTGGATTCAGAGGATATCACATCAGAAGATGTTAATCGATTTTTGAAGTCTTTCGAAAATGGACAATTTCACGAAAATATGCGAAAGGTGAAATTATTCTTGACAGGCGCTAATAAAATCAAAACCGAGCAAGTTTTGGATGGATTGAATGTATTTGGAAAAAGTGAACAGTAAGGGGAGTTTGTGAAAAGTCGAACAAGTGTTTTCTCCAGTTCTGACGACAAGGGCATACATTTCATTCTCGTGAGTGTGAGCAGTACGATTAGAATGGCTTCTGTTCATTTAAACTGCAATATGTTATTCATGATGGTTCGTGCTAAAGATGTCTTCTTCCGTGATCCTATTTTCAAAGAAAAATGTGGTCCGGCTATTGATGTATATCTGAAAAGCCTCGAAAAGTAATAACTTACCAAGTGTTTCTTCTCAAAGTTGTATTCTTGTTGTCATAAATTGTTGAGTTTTCAAGCCAAATGAACTATTTACAAAACTAATAACAATGAATGATTTTCAACTGAGCAGATTATGGAAGAAGAAGCACAAAATATTTCATTTTCATCAGAAGAATATGAGGTACCCAAAAAGGTAAGCGCGCAATGTGGTTTTCAGTATTCAAGTTCTAATTTTGAGAAAATTGGATGGTGGGATCTTCCACATGAGATGAGAAGTATGATTATTGAAAAGATGGATGATGAAACCAAATTGACATTTTTGTTGTGTTCGGATGATTGTGCATTGGATATGGCCAGAAACTACATCACAACAGTCGAACTATGGAGTTCTACGCTGGAAATAGTTATGAAAGAAGACGTAAATTATCATACTCTGGAATTCTCAAATGATGCTGATGAAATATGTACAATCACATACACCAGGTACTTGCTATGGAGAACTTCAAAAGATTACATATTTTAAGATATTTTCCGGGACCAGTTATTTGGAGCATCAAAGAAACTGGACCTATGCTCGAAGTTATGGCTAAGTATTTCCAAAGAATGATGAACAGCGTTACCCAAATGGAAAAAGTTATTATAAATTCAGTTGAGTCATAAATATGATACTAGATAATTTCAATTTATTGCAGCCTTATTTCCCATTGGAAACAACAAGCATCCAACATTTGAGAAAACTTGAAGAGCTTTTTATCACTGGAAAACCTCCTATCGATATGTTCGCAGTTGGATTCATCGACTATGAACAGGTTTGCATATTTAGGACAACTCTTATAAAAAATTATTTATTTTTTTCAGTTATCTCTTGTCAGCGATAAGATATACTTGCAAAATAAGCCGTTGACATATCATCATCTACAGAAAATGAAAGCCACTGAGATCGAGTTGAATTCAGAGGATATCACATCAGAAGATGTTAATCGATACTTGAAGTTGTTCGAAAATGGACAACTTCATGAAAATCTGCGAGATGTACGATTGTTTTTCACAGGTGGAAGTGAAATAGACATCGAGAAAGTAATGGATGGATTAAATGTGTTTGGAATAAGTTCAGAGTAAGTCGGATTAAGTGAAAATAAAAGAATAAAGAGTTTTCTTTCTAGCTCTGCAAGTACATATTTTATTCTCGTGAATGCGGAAAATACGATTAGAATCGCCTCTGTTCATTTACAATGCAACGGGTTATACATGGTGATTCGTGCAAAAGAATACTTCCACCAAGACCAGTTCTTCAGACAAAATTGTGCTCTCGCTGTTGATAATTATCTAGAGAGTCTTCCCAAATAATATGTATCATAGTTTTGAAACTAACCCTTTCTTACAATTTTTTCTGCCTCCTCTTGAAACATATTATGTCTTAGAACATTTTTAGTGTACCTCAGCTCATTTGATTCCTTATTAATACATAAACTAATATTTTCACCAATCTATGTTCATTTTTCTATCGATAAGTTTTGGAGCCAATTTATATTTTCATTTTGTTTGTGATGCGAAGAGGATTGATATTTTTGTTTTTAGTTATGGAGAAAGAAGTTCAGGAAGTGTTATTGTCACCAGAAGATGAAGGAGAATTGGAAAAGGTATCTGCAAAAGGAGTAACTTCAATGTTCTAATTCAGTTTTTCAGAAAATTGGATGGTGGGATCTCCCACATGAGATGAGAAATATGATTATCGATGAGATGGACAATAAAACCAAGATAACCTTTCTGTTGTGTTCGGATGATTGTGCTATGGATGTGGCAAGAAACTACATCAGTGAAGTGATCATTCATAATTCTACTTTGGAAATATCTATGAAACAAGACCTTTGTCATAATATAAATTTCACAACAGATACCAAGGGAAAATGTACAGTCACATATACCAGGTAAAACAAATAGTTATTTGAAACTGTTAATTTAATACATGTACGTACATTAAGATATTCGTGGGGACCAATGATTTGGAAAATTAAAGAAACTGGAACTATTCTCGAAGTTATGGCTAAGTATTTCCAAAGAATCATGATAAGTGTTACCAAAATGGAAAGAATTACATTTCACTCGGTAAAGAAAGTTTTTTTTTAAACTCCTATGAAATTTATATTTTTTCAGGCCAAACGTCCATTAGAAAATGAAAGACGATCAAGTAGACTATACCAACATTTTCCCTATGAAGAATCTCCTGTGGATCCGTCCAAAATTAGTTTGATTGAATTTCAACAGGTTTGTCGAACCCTAAAAACCCTCCTCTTCTAGTATAAAATGACATTTTCAGTTATCTTTCATCAGCAAGACTATAATTTTTCGAAACAAGCTGCCACCAGATCTTCATTCAAAAAAGTCGAAATCCAAAAGGAATAAATTGGATCCACATGAGATCACATCGAAAGATATTAATCGATATTTGAAATCATTCGAAGATGGACAACTTTATGAAAATATTCAAGAAGTGAAATTATTTTTCGATCCTGTGTATGAGATAGACATCGAAAAAGTAATGGATGGATTGAATATGTTCGGAAAAAAGGACAAGTTAGTTTATATCAAAGGGGGTTTCTGGAAAATATAAGCATTGATAAATAATATTCGCCGCGTTCTATTAATATTCGGGACCTAGAACTCTAAATTAAAAAAAAAAAAAACTCTGGCGACACTTTTTTTAATTTTTAAAATTTTGCACGAAATAAGCTGATTTCGAAGTAAAATTTGACGCTCCGGGACATTTCGCAGCCGGGTGAACTTTAAAAAAAAAGTTTAGTAATTGTTACTAAAGGTTTGCGGGTAAGCCAATGGCGATGTTCATTTTTCAACCAAAAACGCTGTATCCGATTTCTCCCCTATTTTAGGTCCAAAATTGACTGACCCAGATTCTAAATGAATTATCATGGAGTGATGTTTCGCATTTTGATTAGATATATAGGCAAAAAAAATTAATGAAATGTATATTTTCCCGGGACCCTTATACTGGGTTAGAAAAATATTAAACAAAAAAAAAACTACTTTTATTCCAGTATCATGGGCGTCTCATTTTACCTCGTCAACCCAACGAATATGGTTAGCATCGCCTGTGTTCATTTTCACAAGAATATTTTTACTATAACGATTCGTGCAAAAACTCACTTCGACCAACTCAACTTCTTCAGAAAAAATTATGCTTCGGCTATCGATAATTATCTAGACAATCTTCCCAAGTAATTTGTAAATTTCCCCTTCTTTTCACAGTTTTTCTAGATTTTCAATTTTTTTGCGAAGTTCTGTGTCTTCTTTTTCCGCGATGTTTTCACATTTCACTAACATTTTTCTCGCTGGAGACGGGTTACTCAAGAATCACAGCACATCGTGTGAATAAATTTTTTAAACAAACTTTTGGCGTCAAAAATGTAACCTACAGTAGTTTGATTTTTTTTGTACCCTTTTTTGATCTGTGAATAGTCTTTTTTTTGTATTTTTTTATTGTTTGCATTGTTGAAGTTGTCAATTTTTACCTGATGTTGCTTTTTATTTTTTGCTTCTGGTTTTCGAGCCAAAATTAATATTTATCAAGATGAAAATTGGTCCCCAGAACTTTCTAGTTTTTCAGACCGTCCCACGGAAAAAGGTCCAATTTTGGATCGAATGAAAAGTTAGGACATTCGAAGAAGCAGGATTTCCCAATAAGGTGAGTAACAAGAAAATTGTCGACCCCTAAAATTCTATTCATTTATTCTAAAAGTTGGTTTTCTTTATTGTCTAAAAATATTTCGAGGTCGTCGATGTGCACAAGAAAAATCGATTTTGAAACAATAACAAAAGGCGCACGTGCTTCTGTTTTTTTTTTCTATTTTTTACACAAAAATTTTAGTCAACCTCGAAGAACGTTTTTTGGAAATGTTTTGAGTGCTTGGTGTAGTTCTCGAGGACAACATTTTTCTTTCATTTCTTCAATTGATGAGAAATTTATTTTTGAACTGCATCATATTATATTGAAAACCCGTTTTAAAAATTTCAGTCCAAAAATTATCTAAAAATCATACTTCAACCAGAGGTCATTTTGGGTCAGCAATTTTTAGGCGAAAACAAGCTTCGGACCAAAGTTTTTGTCGCCTAAACTTTTTTACTCAAATTCTGCAGAAAAAAAATCTGAAATTTGTTTGTCGTATTTTGATTTTTCACTCTCTTGTCCTGCGCTATTATCTACCTTTACCCCTTTAAAATTCAAAAAACCATGACTTTCGCTAATCAACGGGCAAGCGTAGTGTTGTTCTAACAGTTTTCCTCAACCATAATTCTACTAACAAAGAATGCAGGCACGTTTCTTTTCTATGGTTCTCTGAGAAGATGATTTTAAAAATTAATTTTAATTGTCCTTTTTTTTGTTATTTCCCAAAAAAATGAGCAAAGTTTTTTTTGGTCTCAAATCAGTATAAACCTTTCTTCAATTGTCTCCGTTCATCATAAATAACCCTCTCCTTTCATCAACTTCACAGTTCGCTTTGCGCCACCTCTAAATCATTATACTTCTTACCATCTTTTTGCCGCAAAGTGCACTTTCTACCAACTATCTTCTCTTTCTTTTTTTCTCATTTTAACAAGTTTAGAGCCGCCAACACAAAATAGCCAATCAATCAATTCCGCGCATCCCATGTTTATAAACTTTTTGTGCTCCAGATGTGGTTGTTTATTTTATAAGTACCCATATCTCTTCTAAGAATTTAGCTTCTACATATTTGAGACAAAGGCAATTGTTAGCCAATTTTTTTTCTTCCAGAATGCATGTTGATGATCAAATTATGCCGAGTCCTGAGAAGGTATGTACATAGAGTCCCTACCGTTTTCTATAACCCTAATTTTTGCAGTTCCCATTGTTCAAACTCCCCGCAAAAATCAGACAAAAAATCGTAAAAATGCTCGATGATGATTCAAAAATTTTATTTGCATTGTGCTCAGATGATTGCTCATTGGATATGCCAGGGAATTTTATCAAGAAAGTGACATTCAATGCAGAGGACTCGATGTTATGGGTGCACCCGGAGGATGATTTGTGCTATGGCATGTACTTTTATATGGAGAAGGGTAGATGTTACGTTAAGTTTGACAGGTATGTTTAGGACGCCTCATAAATAAAATTCATTAAAAAAAGTTGGGATTTATTCTATATCAGGATGGTCCGACTCAATGTGAATTACTTCAGCCTTAATCTTCAGGTTCTCAAAAATATTTAGAATTTATGAAGAACTCGTAATGTGATGTCTATGAAGCGTATTTTAACCAGGTTCCGATTTTCTGAATACTAATAGTGAACAATATAATAATTATGTTTTCTTTGAGACGCTATTTTTCTATTTCAAATTTCTGAACAAAAGAGAAAAAATTTCTGAAACCAAAGATTGAACGAACGACGAAATTTCGCTCTCGTTTGATTTTAACCCAGTGATCTGCTGGTTTAAAAAGTTTGATTTTTTCAAATTTCTGTTCAAAAACTGAATAGAAGCAAATTATAAACAGTTTGGACGAATATTTAAAAAATTGATGCTTGTTATATACAACATTTTTGAAGCGTATTTTAACGAATTTTCATTTGATAGGGCTTGGAGTTGTTGTTTTTGAAAGAGATCCTACTCTTGAAGTTCCACTAATTCATCATTCAAATTTGACAAAAAATCGTCAAAATCAGAGATTGGTATGATAATTAGGTCAAACTTCTTTGTATATATAAACACACTTCATAAATTAACATAAATAGAATGATCAGTTTTCATAGTATACTGTAGATGATGTGCACCTAATTGAAACTGATTTTTTTTACGTGAGAAGAAAACCTACATAAATCACTTAGATAAAAAGATTCACTCAAAATTTTGTTGAAGCCCACTCCCATATTCGAAGAAACCTTTTTTTCGAATATTAAATTTTTGAAACTTATTCTATCAGGGTTATATGTTCAAAACAATAAACAGTTTTAATTAAAATTCTAGAAAATAAAAAAAAACTTTTATACTCACATTTTTCAGAAACAATATGGCAGACGAAGATAAAATTCTAGTTAGAAGCATTTGTCGAACCGAGGAGACTGGCAATATCTTCGAAGTCATCGCCAAATATTTTCAAAGAATTATTATCAGATCAACTCACTTGGACAGTCTCATTATCGATTCTCGATACCCCGAAATAGCATCCACCAGTTCACAAGACATGTTCCCTTTTACGATGGTTGGTATTCGACATGTAACAAGTTTGAAGAGAATGGAAATTCATAGTGGTACATGGGTCGATTTGTTTAGATGCGGATTTATGGCCTCCGAACAGGTTAGGTGATAAAGCTTCAATTTTTGGTGGCTGGAATGAACAAATATTTTCAGTTGCGTCACATTGAAGGAATTATCAAGATGGAAGGTGTGCCCGTGAATCTTCACCAACTACAAAACATCAGGGCTACGAATATATTTATCCATTCACTGAGAATGTCCTCGAACTGTTTCAATCAATTTCTTCAACTTTTTGCCAGCTCTTATCTTGATGGATCTATTCGAAAAGTCGAGTTGAAAATGGCGAGAGGGTATCGAATGAATATGAAGAAAGTTGTGGATGGACTAGAAACTATCAAAGGATGGGACGATAAGAGGGATGAGTGGAAGATAAAAGGAAGAAAAATGTGAGTATTTTTAGTTAGAGATTCTGAAAAAAATACATCTGTAAAATGTTTTCTTGTTTCAAATACGTTTCAAAATTTATTTTTGATTCAGTTTTTTGAAAAAATTCGCTCTTTAGCTTTGAAGTGACAGAACTAGTTCTAGAACTCATCTTGAATTTTCTTTTCAAGAACGAAAATCTGCATTTTCGTCGTTCATTTTAAAATTAATTTATAATCTATTGTGAAAATTTTGAAGACTAATGAATAAAAATTGTTGCATAATCCTATAAATTTAAATTTCAAAGTGAATTCTCATTTTAAAGTTGTTCAAAATCTTAAAAGTGGAGTACGGGAAAATATTTGCTCTTAAAAAAGAGATTATTTTTTTAGGTTTCACAAATTTTAAATGAAAAGTTCAATTCTCGAGAAAATATTATTTGGAAAAAAAAAAAGAATTTTGAAATGTGCTCTTTGTTGCAAGATCAACCTCTCTCTCCGTAATTTCAAGTCAAAAACTTGTTGTTTCTCATTCATTATCTCTATCATTCCTAGTGATCGAACTTCCTTCGCCCTTGTGTGTAATTCAAAAAAGACCAGCCGAATCGCCATTGTCAATCTCAACAAGAAGCAACTCACCATGGAGATATTGCCATTCGATGAATTCCTAGAGCGTTCCTATCTGTACGCGAAGTTTGGTCGCGCTGTTCGCAAATACTCACTTAACAATTAATTCTCACCCTTTTTTTAGTGCATTATCATTTATCACTTTCTAATTGTTATCAATTTTCTCATGTTCTCTCTCTCTCTCTTTCATTTCTCTAATACATATATCAATTTCATCTTTTCAAAGGTCGATATTGTTTTTTTTTCCTTTTTCGGAGAAAGTTTCGAAGTTATGAAAGAAGGTGCAACGTCAAATACAGGAGATTTCGCTGGAATTAAAGAAACTCAGGATATTTATGATCGATGTCAAGAATGGAGAATGGAACTCATCGAGAAAGAAGGTCAGTTCAGTTAGATTTAAAAAAAATAATGGGTTTAAAGAATATGAAAAGAAATCATGGCACATATTGTAAAAATAACCTTATTATTTAAAGGGCGACTATGCTGTGATCTCTGAAAGCAGTGTGCAAAATTGCGTCATTACTATTTTGCTCGTCATATTTGGTGTTTGTGAACTGTTTTCAAATTTTTTTTGTAGCAGTAGAGCAAACTTTCTCATCTGTTCTCAAGGGCTCAAGAGTTGTTTTTTACCGATTTCCTGTCGTGGAAGCGTCAAACGAGAATTTTTTCAATTCACGGATTAATAATAAGAGAAGCAACAAGAAAAGAAATAGCAAAACTTGTTTTCAGACCATAGTCGCCCTTTAATAGAGTATTTTTGTAGTGGTGTAAGCCAAAATTCAATTGGTACCACAATTGGTGAAAATTGAAACTACAGTAACCGCGTGGTATCGATTGAATTTTAAATAATAGAATCAAACTAGAAATTATTTATTATGATTCTAGTAAGTATTACTGTTTTTTTCTATTTCAAAAATATGCAAGTTTTCAAGTTATTCTTGTTCGATCTAAAAAATTACGAATCAATTATTATGGATAGAGTTTTAGGTTCTGAAAGGGACTAAAACATTGTTGACTCCGTAAAATTTTTCTGAAGTTCTCTTTCTGAATCGGGCACAAATCCCACCTTGTGATGTGGTTGTAATATACTTGGAAAAAATTGTAAACTGACAATACAAAAATCAGCAACTACTTGTATCCACAAACTTTTTACCAGGAGATTCTTATTACCCTTTTTCGTGTTCTTATTTTAAATAATATGTTTTTTTATTCTCCTTCTTACAAATCCATACTGACAAAGAAACTTAAACTTTGCTGAAAATGTTACAGTTGACTTATATGGGCTCCAGAAAGTCATTTAAAAGTTTGCAGTTCCCCAATAGACCTGTGAGTAGAGTTCTGCATGACTCATATTAATTTTCTGAAATTCAAAAAATCGAAGAAGCCTAGACTATGATCTTCCTCTATCATCAACAAGATTCGTATTTTTCTTTTGTTTTTGCTATAAAAAAGTCTGAACAGCCAACCAACAGTTTCGTAAAAGAACCGCGAGCGAGCCGCGATCGCATACAAAGAGTGATATTTTGTTTTTTTTGCGGGGTGAAAAGTTGTTTCACAGCAACAATGGGGTCCTTTCATGATCTGCTTCTCTTTTTACCACCTTGCGGCCGCAAAGTGCACTTTCTACCGAATATCTTCTCATTTTCACGAATTGTGTGCCGCGCACCCCACCTTTTTAAACTTTATTATGCTCCAAAATGTTCATAATTATAACCAAAAGGTTACTCATTCTGACTTTTAGAATGTGCCACCGTAAAAGTCTGGGAAATAATCCTCTTACGAGTTTTTAACTTACTATTATCCGTATATGTATTTAATTGAGAGTTACAATTTTTTGTTGCCCAGGTTACCCCCACAGACTTTTGATATCACCTTTCTTTTTTTTTGAATATGAAAAAAAAAGTTTCCCCTCATAAGAACATGTCCATCTGCGTCTCTTCTATTCATAATTTTCCCACATTCTTCGCCTTGCCTCTATTTTTTTCGAAAAAATTATCGCGCTCTAACTCTGCGTCTCTGAGCGCGGGAGCTATTCTGGGAACGAACATGTATGGCCGCTGCTGTGTTTTTCCTATTTTTTTTGTTATTTTGTTTTTTTGACCTGAATTAGGGAAATAAGTGAATGTTTTAAAGAAAATTAGGACATTTGGAATGACTTTTAAAAATTAAATTTTCAGAATTCAGCAAAACATTTTTTTGAAAATTCATGGCAAAAATATTTATCCAATCTTCATATTTCGGTAGATCAAATTTGTGTCAGTTATTTTATTTAACTGCATGAGAAAAACAACATTTCCTGAAGAAAAAAGTCGTCGTTCCATTATTCATTTTTTTTTTTCATTACAAATTGCCCTCCAAAAAAGTGGGCGTGGTCTAAATGGTAAACCTGACACATCTTTTATCAGAGAACTGTTGGTTAGAAGGAGACAGAGAGAAAAAACAGTGTGGTCAGCGAGCTGATCAGAAATATTTTACATTTCCTTTTTTTTTCGGCGATGACATTTCTTGCTTTTTTTGCTTTCCTTTTCAATAAAGTTTACGGGATATTTTTCAGAGTCTCAAGATCCAAAAAAATCATATTAAAAACCTCCAGATTTTCTCAAAATCATCTCCTTGTTTTCATCATTTGTCATCTATTATAGTAGTAGCTTTCCGATTCCGATATATAGTTCAAATTTATATTTTTTAGCGTCAATCTTCGATTTTCCACTTTGAAACCAAGTTTTTTTGCTCGAGATGCCTAGAAATGTAAGTTTCAAAAAACTTCTCAATTTTCATGTTCAAATTTGAACTTAATTTTCAGAGTACTGGTTGGTATGATCTCCCAAATGAAATGCGACAAATGCTTATTGGGAAGATGGATGGAGAATCGAAAATGCTCTTCTTCACATCGTCCCCTGAATTCTTGATGGATATGCCAAGAAACTACGTCAAGAAGCTTGCATTCAGTGCAAATCAAATATGGATCTATGACTCAGATGATTCATATTTTATCCTCGATTTCTTCTCCTTCTGCGGAGCCACGGAAATTTGTTGTATTAGGGAGGATGGTATCACAGCTTGGACAATCATCGAGAAACGTCCGCTGAAAGAGGCGATATCGAATTATTTTCAAAATTTGGTCAGAAATGCAATATATTTGAGATTACTAAGGATACATTCTGTGAGTTTTAAAGAGTAAATAAACTCAAAAATAGATTCTTTTACAGTGTTATTTTCCTTTTCAATCAACCAGTATTAGCCATCTCGAAAGGATTGAATATCTCGAAATTTGGCGAGATTCTCCAATCGATTTATATGAATGTGGATTCATTGCTCCTGGACAGGTTGGTTCCTAAATATATACCTGCATTTCTTCATATTATTATTATTTCAGTTCCCGCTCGATACAATCAGGCATCAAATCCCAATCGAAGGCAATGAATTGCGACCAGTCATGATTATGATTCGTAACAGGCGAAATATTGTATATCATTACAATCCTATAAGATCCCCATTATCAATGAAACTTGAAATCATTTTTCTATCAAACTAACTAACTTTTTCATAAAAAATTAATATTTTTCAATCGTTCCAAATATGGTGTTTCAGCCATCTTTTTTGTAAGAATACGTCCCAAAAAAGAAAATCTCCCTTTCCCTAAATAAAAAGCCATTCCCTCAAAAGAACATGTTCATCTGCGTCTCTTCATCATTTGTCTTCATTTTATTCGAAAAAATTATCGCCCTCTAACTCTGCATCTCATCTCTTAGCGCGGGAACTTTTTTGGGGAGAAAAAATACGGCTGCTTCTCTTATTTCTCATTGCTTGCTTATTTTTTCGAAATCAGAAACATTCTCACTTAATTCGAACAAGAATGATTTTTGAATGACGGTTCGGGTCGAAACTATAAAAAATTTGAATCTGGCGCCGATTTTGTACAATGTTCAGAATATGATGAGTTTATGGATATATAGTTAAATAATTGATGAATATTGATTTTATGACTTATATTTTTCTTGTCAATAAAATTAATTTTTGAATATCATTTTCATTGATTTTTGGTAATCGTTCTACTCGATAATTATATATCTTTTTTGAAGAATTTTTATTCCTGATTGATCTTTTTCAGATATTTGAGACAATTTTTGCTGAAAATGGATCAGGATCCAGAGGAGAACAATTTTCAGCACGAAACATTGGGTTTGTTCAGCATTCCATTGGAAATTCGGGTCGAAATCATTGAATATTTGGACCTCCCAGCGAAATGCAGTTTCTCCCGAGTGTCGCAACAATGTCGAAAAGATGTGGGGCTGTCGAAAAACTTTATTCAAGCGGTCATAGTGAATCAAGTTTCCATGTTACCACCTCGGATTATGGTGCGATCGGGGAATTTGCGTTGCGAGCTTCTTTTCGATGGAACACGTGTGAAGGTCGATATGTTTAGCGTGAGAATCCTTGAATATCTACGAGCATCAAGTGAGTAGATATAAAATTTTGGAAGCTGATACGTGATTGAAAATTTTCTAATTTCAGCCTCAGATTTTACATTGGAAATAATTCCTGAAAAATAATTTCTCATCTCACGTGAAAGCAGGTGAGGATGGGAAGCTGTAATATTCTGAAATTTGAGATTTGTGTTACTGATTAATGTTGAAATTTTTTAAGTTCCATACCCTAGTTTATATTATTCACTCATTATTTTTCTGATTTAAATCGATTTTTCTACAAAATTCCTTTTTCAAACAAAAAATAATTTTTCGCTCGAGGGACTAGTTTCTTATTGGACGTGGCCTAGGTTTCACCGCGTAGTTCTCGTGGACAACTAGTTGTTACTTTCAGATTTTTTTCTTTTCGGGTTTTTTCTATGACCTAGAGATGCATTTAAGACATTTCACTGCATTTTAAACCAATGGGAAGCGGGACAAACGAGAGAAAATGTCATAGGCTGTTAGAGAAAGCGAGACAGTGTTCATTTTTGAGAGAATTAGAAAGGTCTTGCAACGAAGAGACGCGCGGGAACTTAAAATTCAAATTCTTACATGAAGCAGTAGAGCACGTTTGCTTTACTTCTCTGAATCAACTCTCTCGTTTGTCCCGTCTAAAACGCAGTGATTTTTTCAATTTAAAAGAGACTAGTAGAGTTCCTGAAGTTTTGAAATAAGAAAAGTAATTTTTTCAGAACTCACCATCGACAGCCAAAAACAAATCTGAAAATAGAGAAAATTTAATCAAGGATGGAGATTTCAGAGGTAAATAGGACATTAAATAATATAAATACACTAGTTTTTTTTTCAGATAAATGAAATTTCTAATAATACAACGATTGGTTGGTTTGATCTTCCATTCGAAATGCGATCCAAGATTATCGAAATGATGGACACCCCAACCAAATGCAAATTCTCCAGATTTTCGAAACAATGCTATAAAGAAGTTGGAATGTCGAAGAACTATATCAAAGCAGTGCTAGTCAATCATCCATCTCATTTTCCGCCTCGAATCATCGTTCTATTTAATGATTTACGATCAGAACTACTTTTCAATGGAAAAACTGTGAAAGTTGAACTTTTTCACTTAACTATGATCAAAATTCCATGCAGAGTTCAGGGCTACAGTGGGTGTTTTTTTTTCCGAATTAAAAAAAATTCGCGTCAGCTTCATATAAAATTTCATAAATATAACAAAATTTGCAATTAGTTTAATCGAGAAACATCTGAAAAAACTTGATGATTTCGAGAAGTAAAAATCCCTAAAACACTAATTTGTTCAAATCATTAAATTTTCCAGGTCCGATAATTAGGCCAATGATAAGACCTTTGAAGAAGTGGGAGATTGAAGTTGAAGAAGGAGAAGATGCTCGAAGTACTATGACTCGATATTTTGGATACATTCTCAAGAATGCGTCGTATAGTTCGATGACTTTAAGTATCTCATATGTGAGTGAAAAAAAACATCTTTAAAAATTCGAGCAATGAAATTTTTTAGAGGAATTTTCCTTATGAAAAAACAAACATTCGACACATAAGAAAATTGTGGAAAATTGAAACATTACGAGTACAAAGTGAGATAAATCTTATCGATTGTGGTTTTCTGGATGTTAAACAGGTAAGTCATGTTTGCGACAACAAAAAAACAAATTTAATTTTAAGCTCAATTCAATTCCCGAAAAAATCAATATTTGCGGAGTTTGTTTGGATTTTGAGCAAGTGCTTCAACTTAGAGCCAATCGTATTGTTCTTGATCCAATTGGAATAACATCCGAAGAGATCAATAAGTACTTGAAGTTATGGATGAATGGACAGATTCACAAGAATTTGAAGCATTTACAACTGCAAATGAATGGTGCTCAGTTGGAAAATGAGCAGGTTGTTGACGGATTAGAGCTTTATTGTATTTCTGTTACATACGGGTGAGTTTTCTTCAAAATCTGTAATCTCCACAAAAAATTCCTTGAAGCTGAAAAAAATAGTTTTCATCAAAAATTTGAACTGAAACAAAAAATTTTTCAAAATTTTCAGTAGTTCGCGAATAATTTGAATTTTCGATTATCAAAAAGCTAATTTTACCGATTAATCAACAATTATATGTTTCCAGCTTGTTTGGAAGAGTTCGATTCAAGTTGAGAAGTTTGTCAAATCCTGATCGACGTGTGAAAGTGCGATACAATAAAGATTTCTTAATTATGACCTTCGATGATTATGTACCGGAGTTGGCACCAGAGGAGAAGAAGATAAAGTATCCAAAACCACCCAGAGATGATTTCATGATTGATCCTGAAGACGATGCATCAAGTGAAGAAGAATGGAGATATGAAAGTCACGATGAGGAATATGGAGGTGATGATTCCCATGAAGATGCTGCTATAAGTGGTATTTTTTATTAAATACGTTGTTTGATTACAATATCTGTAAATTTACTGTAATTATTTTGTTTGTACATAAATCCATTTTTTTTTCGTTATAAATATACATGTTTCTGTTTAAATTGCGGGTTACAACCGGTACCATATATTTTTTTTTTCATTTCGAGCCAATCTGGATTCAAAGCTTGTCAACACCTGGAAAATGATGCAGGTGAGATTTTTTATTTTTTTTAAATTTGGCAAAAAGAGAATTATTTATTTCTGGGCTAATAACGATGCTTTTCAAAAATAGAACAAACATTTTATATATATTTTTTAATTTGAACAGGTAAATTATTGAAATAACTGAAAAAGAAAAAGAATGATTGGAAGTTCCCTGTATTTTCAAATCAAAAAATATTCTTTATTTAGGAAATACCCCCCCCCCCTTTAAGAAAACTTAAATCAAAGCACCTTTCGTAAATCTTTTACATTTTTTGATGAAAGAAAATCCCAAAAATAATTCTTTGAAAAAGGTGTAGTATATTTATTTTTCAGGATTAACAACCACTATGTTAATTATTATTTTTCTCGTTTTCTTAGTGCAAAATTAGAAATAGAAGTGATCCGCTTATACATAGACATCAGGAAATGTTTAATATACCCAAAAGACAAAATATGTGATAGGGGCTAAAGCCGTTTCTAATAGGCTCTTTACTAAAGTGTTCAAATAGTTCAACAAGATTAATTAATTGCTTATGTATAGATTTTTACTAATACATATTAGTAAAAATAATTTAACACTTTTCCTATAATTTAATGCTCTAATGAAAAAATGAGAAAAATTATATGGAAAATTGTTAAAAAAGCCAATCTCATCAAGTTGAATATTCAATTATGTATAATGTTTATGAATATTTCTAGATTGTGGAAGAATTGGCATCGATGAACGCCAGAAAATCAGTGCGCGAAAAATTATGAAAACTAAATATTTTTGATGAGGATTAGTGAGTTTTTTGAAAATTGTTACTGTCAAAATTTGAGAACGATTGCAAATAAGATCGATAAACATGAACCAATCTGCACGTTTTCACAAAAATTACTAGGAGATAATAAGAAAACATCGCCGCCGAGTTTTCATGATAAAGCGAAGCGTTTTCGAATAATCTGCACTTCCAAACCAAAAATTCTCTAATATTGAAAACGAATTAGATCACAGGTGTTTATTTGGAACATTGAATGTAATAAAAAATCATACAATAAAAAATATAAAATAGACAACATTGAAAAGAATTAGTTGAAAGTTATAATCATTCAAGAGAGTTCAAGTATTCGGCGATCAGTGGCCCTTTCTTATACTTCATTGGTTCCTTGGTGAACTCGCTTTTTGGGTGAAGTTCTATGTCTATTCTTCCTACGATCGGTAAGCAACCAATGAAAGCTATCTCCACGTTTTTCCCTGGGACAACAGTTATAAACTTATAGAAATATGACCTGAAATAACTCTTAGATATTATCCATTGTATGATATATCAACATACTCTTTGAAAATTACGAGACTTTTAAAGTCTTTTGTTATTTCCTCAATATCAAATTCATAGGCACAATTCTTAAGGACCGAAATAATTTTGAGATTATCATGAAGTTCACCATTAGCGATACTTTTCAGGAAATTATTGATGTCTTTCGATGAAAGACTCGGCATTTGGAAGAGAATTCGAGAAACTTGTAGTTGTTTAACTTGATCGAAATCCAATTTCATATATTTTATGTCTACTGCCCCTGTCATTTTATAGACCTGAAATAAAAACATATGATATTGAAATCATCATACTATCAGCCTACCTGTTCGAATTTCATAAATCCCGAACTGAATATATCGTTTTCACTCAGCGAACATTCCTCAATGCGGAGATTGTTCAAATTTTCCAGATGATTTATACTGATTTCGTTTAATGGAAAACATGGCTGTAAATGCATTAAATGTTCAAAAAAAAAGAAAATAATTTGGTAACCTGGGAAATATAGATTTCATTTAGATTGAGAGAATTATCTACAATTCTCTTCATATATTTGACAGTCAATTGAAGAGAGTTTCCAATTTCTTCTTTCTTATGATACTGTGTTCCATGTGGGCTGAAATTGGTATTCATTAATCTAGTTTCTGATATTTTGAATAACATACCTTTTATACGAAATGAAACATTTACCAGCCATGTCACAGAGCTTGAAAATGTGAGGTTCTTGGTGTGATGTGCTATGCAAATTCACCTTCAAGACATTCAATGTGAGATGAACTGATTTTATCATATCTTTGGGCATTTGAGAAGCTCTTTCATCTGAGCATAGGAAAAATGAAAGGGTTACTTCGTCATACATATTTAGGTGATTTGATAATAACTCTGAAATGTCAGTGGATTCAAATGGTAAAACAATAAACTTCACAAATTTCAAAAACCAACGAGACAGATAATAATAAAAAGACATTTATTTCTTTCTAAAGGTTATTTAAACCAGTTATTTATCGAAAAAAAATGAGAATCCCAATATAAAGTTGAATTAAATAAAAGGCAACTATAGCTTTCGCATTATTTTTTTTTTGCAAAAAAATTCACAATTAAATTCGCGAATAAGGTGTAATACATTATTTATAATAACCTTTTCGTATTAATCCAGCACCACCAATATTTTAATTAATATTTTCCTCGTTTTCTTGGTGCAGAAATAGAAACAAAAATAATCCGCTTATGCATACATAGCTATTCGGAAATGGATAATATACACACTCAAAAGAAGAATGGATAACATCTGTTTAGTAGGTTATTTTATTTATAATGTTACAGGGACTGGTTAGTTATTTTTAAGGAAGTAGACAATTGTCAAACATGAAAAAAACTAGAGAAAATTAATTTTGAGCTTCATAATAATCTGAGTTGGTTTGAGGCTTAGCAGGGACTTGTTCATGGTCGCCATAACAACCGATGGCAGATAATCAAACCTTCATCTATATAAGATAGACGTATTCACTCGATTGAAACATATAATTATCGCGCACTCTTAGGCAAGAAACTCCCTATGTTTAGAGAGGTGGCATTTTGTTTAATAAACAGGGGATGAATTCCAGACAACATAATAATTGTATTTTTTGAAGATGAAGAAGTATTTACAAGAACTTGAAAGCCCACCCTTGTTTAATGACAAAATTTTTGTAATATCGAAAATGTACTCGGGGAAAAAATAGCGGGTCTGCTACAGTTTTGAACAGGCCTGCGCTTTTTGATGTCGCAGCAGCTGCAACATGCCTGCACCAAAATGTAGCAGGCTTGCGTCACTCCTGCGACAAAATGAGCAGTGGATGCTATATGCCTGCGTCAAAAAAAAATAATTTTGAAATTTGTAGCAGGCACTCGAAAAGTGTAGCAGGCCTGCTAAAAATTGTATCAGACCTGCGCCAAGAGTAAAAAATGCCGCAGCCGCTGCGACATCTATGCTGATTTTCCCCCGAGTAATATCGCAGTTGAAATTCAGTTTAAAAAATCGAAGAATTCGAAAAAGATCGATATTTCGAAAATTATCTGGTGTTATTACTCCAGAAAACAGTATTGGATCCAACTAGAAATATTTGTTTCAAAGTTGTGCATTTTTTCAACAAAAAAAATTCTCGAAATTGAATTTAGATTTCAAACATAGAATGTCCTTTGTATCATTTAAGCCACACTGTAATCCTAAAAAGTATGAGTAATATTTAAAAGTAGGAAACTACATAGATTTAAACAAATTTCGAAAAGAATAAGCTAACAAATTCAACGAAAGAAAAAATTAAAAATGAAGTTTCCTATATGAGCACATATTCTGAACATTTACAGGTTACTGAAGATTCGATTCGATTGATTTGAAGAAAAAACACGAAAACTTCGAATGATGACGAAATTTCCGGAATTATGGGATAATGTGAATAAGAAGATGTTGAGCCAGAAGTGTGAAGAACTCTACGAAGGATCGAAATTTGAAACAATGGAAGATTGGAATTTGGTTTGTTTGTTTTTTCGTGTTTTAGTTTCATCAGAAAAATACGACAAATATTCTAAAACCCCGAAATGTTGACCTTATCAATATTGAGTATAATTTGAGTTTATTCAAAATACAGAAAAGAAAATGCAGGAAAAAAATCAAAATAAAAAAGTTAATGGTTAAATTAGACATATACATGTGAGATACCAGTATAGAGAAACATAGGAAAGTACATAAGCAACGGCACAAGGGTTGGTTGTAACTATCGAAGGGAGTTCAAATATTGTTCAACTGATTGACCGTAGGTATCGAACAACTTTTCATCCTTGAAAAATTCGGTTGTCGTACGAATTTCGATATATAATTTCCCAGGCGGTTTGGAGAATCTGAACTCCGCGAATGTCACGCGTATTCCAGGGACTACAATTGCAAACTTTTTCTCATCCCCCCTACAAAAACGAATATTTTAAATCATTTATGATTAACTAACTCACTCCTTCACCATTTCGAAACATTCCAACCCTCTTGTTATTTGCCTCATGTTTGAACCATAATAGTTCCTATTTGTTTCCACTGTCATTGATTCCATATTTTGATTAACTTCTCCGTTTGAAAACATAGTGAAGAATCTATTAATATCTCGAAATGAAAGTGATTCCATTGTGCAAACGATTTTACGAGCTTGCAGTCGTTTGATTTGAGAAAAGTTCAATGGTACAAATAGTATTTTGAGAGAATCCGTCACCTCACAAATCTGAAACGAGTTTTTAAATGTAATTTTTATTATTTCACAGAACAGATTATTTGGAAAATCGTATTTTTAACATAGAAATAAGTTGATTTTTACGTTTTCAAATTTTCTCCATAGATTTAAAAGTATTGTTAAGAACTCGCCCACGTTTCCCATTTCACAAACCTTGTCGAATTCGATTAATTCTCGGGTCAGAATATCGGCATCTCGGTGAAATCTCGGTACATTATTGTAATCAAAATGAAGACATTTCAAAGGTCCCAATCGATTAAGATTTATATTATCCAAACAAAGTAGCATCTGTAAAAATATTGAACTTTTATTTTTTAAATCAAATATCGAACTTACGCTATGCATGTAAACCTCTTCCAAATTGTCAGAATTGTCGATAATTCTTCTTAAGTATCTCAAAGATACTCCAATATAAGTTTCTTGCAACGTGACAGTATGAGAATATGTTCCACGTGGGCTAAAAAGTATCATTATTCTCTTTGGGAGATTTTTATAACATACCTTCTGTAAACCACATTACACTGTTCTCCATTGACTGCTTCCAATTCAAACGTGTGATGATCGACACACTCGGTTTCCGAAAATTCATCGCTCTTCAGCGTTAAGCTGATATGTTTGGTCGAGTAATGAACTTTAGATATCAACGTTCTGTCCATTTTTGAAGCTTCATTGTCGGACAGGAGGTTGAACCACATGTCGACGTCAACGAAAGCCATCTGTAAAGAAAGAACCATTTGATCTAAGATTAAACTGCCCATTCGCTTTAACTTCATTTTCAAGTTTACCTTATTAATTTTTTCGAAACTTCAAAGTTTTCATTTTCAAAAAAGTCGATAAGGGAAAAAGGCAATTTACTCAAGAAAACGAAGAGTAATAAAGATTTAAAATATAATTTTTGTGAGAATTTTCGTGGGAAAATGGTAATTGTAAAACTTCATATTTTAAAATTTTTGTAAAGTGGGAAAATTCAAACTACAATATTCGGAGCACATAAATTTATGAGAATTTTGAATATACGAAACACCTTCAAAATTCAGAAGCAAAATTTGTGAGAATGTGGGCTCTCATATGAAAACCCTATAATTTAAGGCAACAAATTTTCTGTTGGAGCGGGAAAATTATAGATGTTTGAGAAGAAATAAACCTGGCACATGAAACTAATGAACCTAACACTAATTAGGCTCTTTTACAATCTTGGTTGATTCGGAGATTATTCAGTTACAAAAAGAGAAAGAGCACTTTTGGTATACATTTCTCTCTCTCTCTCTCTCTCTCTCTTTGATACAAACCCTCCTCTTTCCGCAAATGAATCCGCGAAAAAAGTGTGTATAGTGAAAAGTTTAATATCCGCTTTCACATAGCTATCTGGAAATAGATATTATACTCATAACAGAAGTAGGTTATAAGGAAATAAGTAGGTAACATCTCTCTGTCCCATAGAACCTGTTATAATTCTAATTTTTTGATTTTGATGTAAGAATCGATTTCTGATGGTTTGAATATCCTAGAAAACTGGATTTGAAAGTGTTTCAGAGAATATTTTACAATTTGAGCATATATGTAAATGATAAACTCTAAATAATTCAAAACCCCTTTCAAATGAATAAAATTCAGTGAAAACCAGATCAAACCTTCACCTATAGACAAAATAAAATTAGTCTCTATTGAAACATACAATTAACGCGCACCTATTGCTAAAAGGCTCCATATCTTTTGACAGGTGGCACACACATTTATTTTCATAAGTAGGAAACGAATTTCAGGCAACTCAATGAATGAGGTCCTCATTATGAGGGTTTCACTATTTTTTAGGAGAATGTGTGATTTCGGCTCTACGTCATTTCGCCACTTTTTACGTTTTTGTAACCCTAAAATTGGACCACCGAACAATTTACGGTAACGCAGTTCGTGAGTTTTATTCCTAATCACCAAAGCTAGCTGAAATGCAGTGCTGAAAAAAATCAGGTCGCGAAATATCGGCTGATAAAAATTTAAAAAGTGGCGAAACGACATAAAGCTGTAATTTCAGGATAAGTTGTTGTTCTAAGTTATAAACTTGTTATATTAAAAAAAAGAAACCGATTATTTTTAAACATAGAATACCGATTCCAGGTAAAATCATTTTGAGGAGATTCATGTATGATTTGAGTTTTAAAATTCAAAATGTAATTTCGGAAAAGTACAAATTATGGCCCAATAATATTAAATTTTGAAATTCAGGGAAACATTTTCAGAACTTCCAGCTTAGATGTTTCAAAATTTGAGAGTGTGAATATATTGAAAGTAGAGATGTAAAATCTGAGTAGACATATTTATTCTTTCAAATATTCAATGTTTTTTGAAAGATTTTTGTGCCAGACATGGCTCACAGCTTCAATTCCTCATAATTTCTAAATAGTTTCGAACAAACATTGAACATTTTTAGTGTGATTATAAACTTTAAACATTTTCAGATTTCTGAAGATTCGGTTCGACCGATTTCAAAACATGGTTGCGAACATTTCGAGTGATGACGGAAATTGTGAGATGCTGGCACATGAGTAAGGAGATATTGATCGATTTTTGAGCCAGAAGTGTCAAGGCTTCTACGAAGAATTGAACGGCATTTGAGGATAGGAGATGGGTTGGTTTTTTTCTATTTCATTGAAATCTTGGTTCCGGTGAAAACAAAAATGCAAAGATCATGATTCTGAACCCAGAATTTTGATTCTGTGAATATCGAGTATAACATAAATTTATTTGAAATTCAAAAATGATTCAAAAGAGTCAGGTTTTGATGTGTAGAATAGTAGGTTAGACATAAACATTAAAAAAATAGAGAAAAAAAAAATAAATAAACAAGGAAATAAATGTGAGTAATTTTAATTATGGAAGAGAATTTAAATATTCTCGAACCAGGTCGCCGTAGGTTTCGAACAAACAGTCATCATTGAGAAATTTTGTTCTCTAGCAAACTTGGAGCTTTTTCTCCCAGATTTCAATTTCTGCAATTGCTATGCGTGTTCCCGGAACTACAATCAAATTTTATGCCACCGAACCTACAAAAAACTAATATTTCAACTGTTTATGATTAGCTAACTTACTTTTTTACCAACTCGAAACGTTCGAATCCGTTAAAGACTTTTTCGTAGTCGAATTTACAGTGATTTTCATGTGTTACCACTTCGATGAATTTGATGTTCTCGTGAACAACATATCCATTTGATAATTTTTTGAGGAAATTATTCACATTTTCGGAAGAAAGTCTTTCCACTGTGCAGATGATTTCACGAGCTCTCAGTTGTGCAATTTGAGTGAAACTCAATGGTGTATATCGAATGTCCAGCGAGTCGGTTACGAAACAAACCTGAATTCAGAGTTATTTTATTTCTCAGTATAGAAAATTTCGAGAATCGCATTTTTAAAATGAAAATAAATTGGCCATCATGGTTTCTTTGATCCATAGTATCCATATCAAACAAAAATTGAAATACTTCTCATTGAATAAAAAGTATAACTCTTAGAAGTTTAAATAAATATTTTCTATATTTTCGTTGGGAACTCTTCCCTTCCCATATCACAAACCTTGTCGAATTCGATTAATCTCATGCTGAAAATATCGACTTCTTGGGGAACACCTGGTACTTCATGAAAATTGATATGAAGACGTCTCAATGAGGCCAGTCTATTCAAGTTGATATTGTCGAACGGGAAAATGGTTCTGGACGCTTTGCGCTCAATGTGCACCACTGGGGCACGAGACATTCAACTTCACAATTCCAAACAACTGGCACAAGTGCTCACGGAAACCATTTGTAAAGACACGCTGTCAGCGGACATGAAATTTGATGACTGGGACTTGGAATCCGACTATATTCATCGGCATGTCGAAACGGATCGACGCGTAGCACAAAGCCCGTTTTGCGATGGTTTGATGCGTATGCTCGCCGAAACGCGCAGCTTCGCCTTCTGCCTGCCGATCATGAAAGCACAACTGGCGGTGATTATCGGCGACGCGGAGAAGAATTCGGATCGCGCCAAATTGTCGGAGCGAGCGCAGTTGAAGCTGCATCGATGGATGCTTCTCGCCAGCAAATCGGGCATCATTCCCTATCGATTTGTGTATTTGTGCGATTTGCAATATTTTACGGATACGCATGAGACGTTTTTGATGTTGTTGGAAGTTTGGCGATTTTTGCAAGGACGAAATTTGAACGTGTCAAATGTTGAGAATTATCATCGAGAGTTGTTGAGAGGAGATGTTGATGAAGGACTGCCAGTAAGTTTCAAAAATCTCCAACTTGAATAATCGATTTTTTTCAGAATGAAAAAGAAGGTATTGAGAAGGCGAATTTCGACGTCATTCGACTGGTTCTTCAAAATCACCTGACAGAAACCTTCCACCTCTTCCCAAAGTTATTTGCCAACGAGTATGCTGCTTTGAAAATCAACACAATTGAATGATACGGGATAATAAACACTTTTTATTTATTGATTGATTAAAGTCGAGAAATCTCTGTCACTCATCTGACAAGAATTCCCAGCATATCGCTGTCCGCGCTTCATTGACAA